>VDFB02139976.1:86699-235444 GCA_007258455.2 Sequoia sempervirens | reverse complement strand
CACCTTTCTTTACTATTATATTGTTTATGTTCACAACAAATCCCGTGGGAAATCAATTTTTTTGTATGACTTCTTTTATAGCATTGCTTTGTTGCTCTATTAATAACCAAGGAAGGGCACTTATATTAATTTGGTCTCCATCGCTATTTAATTGAATGAAATTTTTCATTGCATGATTAGCTTCCTGAATGTCACTACAAATTTTGACAATTTTTTCTTTGTCATGCCTTCCATCCAATATTTTCCATAACGTTTCTATTATATTCTTTATGATATGCATTGTATCAAACAAATGCACAATTTGTAGCTGCTCATAGTAGGACAACCTACTAAATTGTCTGGGATAACTTTTCAGTCCCTGTGGAAGTCGACCATTAATGCCTTGACGATCTTCATGAAGCATTTAAGTTAAAAAAATTAACAATGACAATCATTGTCAATTACAGCATGAGTAAACACAACACAATATAAAAATATAAATTTAAAACATATCATATATGATAGATAAACAATTTGATCCGATGTATAACCTTGACGATTAATTCTATTATATTCCAACTTCCATAGGCCAGGTGTCATTCTTCATGGTTTTGATGTAGTTCCTTCTTTCCCCATTGAAAAGATAAGCTTTTTCTGCCAGTAGTTTGATACTTATGGGATTTCTATGGAGGAAGTGCCTATACTCATCAAACAAATGTTTTCCTAAACTTGTTGAATGATCTAGATTTCATCTTTGGACCATAAATTAGACATGCAAATTTTTCCTTTGTTAGAAGACCTACAAGATCATATATAATTGGATTAAACATGTCAATTTTTATAATTATATATAATGAATAGATTATTTTAAAAACATGCATGATATCTACTTCATCAAATTAAATATTGTTAAAGTGTAGTCGAACGTTATAACATACCACAAAATGTGTTAGCCCTGGGGCATCATGAATTGTCCATACAAGCATTGCATGGAATTGAAATTGTCTTTGTCCTATTGGTCCGGAGACGTCATACATAGTGACGCCATTCCATAACTTTAGTAACTCGTCGATAAGAGGCTTGATATATACATTCATATCTTTAACTTGGTACTTACCTAGTTGAATGAATATAAACATTACATAATTATTATAACCATTTTACTGCAATATATATAAATTAATGTACATGACTATTGAATGAAAAAAATATAAGTCATTATGCAACAAATAAGACAAATGAGATGCTACTACGTTAAAGAAAATTGATGTAAACAAATACCTGGAACAATCATTGACAACATTATGTGCTCCCTCTTTATTGACATTCATGGAGGAATGTTATTGTTGATAACAAAAATAGGCCACACTGAGTAAATAGATCTCAACTCTCCAAATGGATTGACAACATTCGCTCTCAATGAAAGCCTGAGATTACGAGGTTCTTCTTTAAAGTGTGTCCATTTTTCCTCCATGTCCCTAAATGCAGAACCATCCATAGGCATTTGAAAAATGTCATCTCCACTTCTATTCTGTGCATGGTAATCCATAAATTGTGCTAAGCTTTCACACCTAAATAATTGTTGCATACGTGGAATAATGGGAATATAATGAAGAACCTTGCGAGGCACCTTTTTTGTTAGTTGATCTATTCCATATCTAATGATATGAAATTTGTATCACAAATCTCTGTTTATGATATATAATATGATCATTGGGACATGCATCTATTGCTTGATACTCCATTCCGATATCTTCATAATGCCGATAAATCCCCAGATGAGCGAGGTAAAATATTTGATGGTGGTAATAAAATTTCACAAATCAATCTACAACAAAAAATAATTTGTTAATATAAAGAATATTAATGGTACATATTTCATCATTTATTTACTAGTGATGAACTAACAACAATTAAAATAGATGAAAAAAGATGACATATATGACATACCTTAACATCCGTGAGATTGCTATGTTTGATAAACCATTCATAACCTTCAAGTTCAACAACAATAATACAACAGAGAGAAGAGTTGTTTGGGAGCCTTCATAAAGGGGCCCGTATGCCTTCTCAAGTGCAGGTAAATCATGAACATCATCAAAGTCATTTCGATCATCATGATCATCTCTACCACTAAATGTGTCATGGATCAATGTATTTGTACCATCATCTTCAACTGTGTTTTCTGGCACATGATCATCTTCTTCCATAGGATCATTAACTTCATATTCGATATTCATAGCTCCATGTTTATCCGGCTATAAAACCATTATTCGAGCCATGATAACTATACTATCTCATTCTAGGGTGTCTCTAATCTTTATAATAATAATAGACACAAATAAACCATGATCATGACTGCTGATTATATATATATATAATGTTAAACGATATAAAAATTTTACAAATTCAATCAATATAAACACATATAATGAAATAACTTACCAATGAAAGATAACTATGCCCCCTTCAATGTGACCATGCTGCCTACAATGTTTCTCAACTGTTGTGATTAAAAGTCATCTCATTTTTAAGCCCTTGCAATTATTGCAAGGACAATAACATTTCCCATCACCCTTTTTTTTCAATCTAGCCCACAATCTATCAAGTGTCTCTTCATTTTGTTCTGGACTAATATGATTTGACATGATTTTTCTTTACCAAGCTTGACTATTTAGATCTTCAAAAAATATCAAACTCACACTCCAATAATTTTTATTCATAGACAGGTAACAAAATCTAGTAATTCTGATATTTTACACCAAAAAAATTTGGCATGCAACCACTTCAAGTAAAAGAAGATAGTCTGAAGTTAATGACCCCAAAAACACTTTAAAATGCTAATTCCAAAACTTATTAAATTCTGATTTTACTATGATTTCCAACCGTTAAGACTTCCTAAAATCAAAATATTGAACTTGATTGCAAACTTCCTACAACAATGGAGGTAGCGAGCTAGTAAGAGCAAGTGACCCATTCCTAAGGAGAAACAAGTCAAAGCATCATTGCTAATGCCAATATGGATTTATCCTTTTAGTTAAAGATGCAATGTGTTCACTTCTTATGAATCTTATCCCTAGGGCCCTCAACATTGAGAGAGCCCTAATCGTCATAAGGAAGCACACACTAGTAGAATTTGGAAAATAAATGACTAGGTGACTAAAAATTTTAGTCACAACAACTAAAAATGACTAAATTCTGCTCATTTTTTGCAACTCAGCTATAAATGAGTAAATAAATTACTAGTTTGGTCGTTGATTAAAAATTATTTAGTCACACAAATGAAAATGACTAAATACTTAGTCATTTATTTAGTCACAATCCATTTGAATAAATCATTTAAGGAATCAAGAATATAGCCCGCCAAAATACTCTAAAACTTTAATAAACATACCCTAAAACTTTTGTCAAAATCTTATTTTTAGGCGTAGCCCACCAGAATGGAGTTTTCATTTTAATAAACATACTCTAAAACCTTTTTCAAGACATTATTTTCAAGCATAGATCGCCAAAATGTAGAAGTGTTTCAGTAAAGAATGAAAAATAACGGTGAGGAGATGTGCGTGAAAGGAGGAATAGGATTCATTGATGCTTATCTCATTCCTGCTCTGCTCAACAAATCTTATATTGTTCCTGCTACTATTTGTAATCTAGGTATTTACTTGACATATATTTGCATAATCTCAAATTCCTTCAGAGGCTTTTGAAGTATCAATGTATCCTATATAGGGTTTAGAATGATTTATTTTAATTTTTTTTAAAAAAATGATGTATTTCCCTGTAATTAGATAATGTGGAGATCTCCTAAATCTGCCCCAGCACATTATCCTCTTTGGCACTATATTCATTACTCTAGCTACTAAGGTTTTCCATGTGACATCTTTAATATCTTCATGACCGTGGATTTTAAATAGATCTTAATCTTTTCTTTTGTCATTTTCATGGTAACCCTTGAGTTCCACCCTCAATCTCTTCTAAGAACGTTGTCTTAAGCTAGACTGCATAGTATGCATATAAAGCAAGTCCTTCATACCTGCCATTGTTCCAAACCACCACTCACTACCTTGCTTAAATTTTTTCCTCCATAAGCACAATAGCATGTTTTAAAATCATGGTTGCCAATAATTGACCATTAAGGTCACCACTTTCATCAAGATACAATGAGATTTTTGTCTTCAAACTCAAGGCATTATGCAAGATAACATTGTGAATTGTTTGTTGTGTACGATTTGATTTTCTTGCACATCTACTACTTTGCTAACTTCCTTTAAGACTGGGTATTGCACCCTCAGCTGCAATCTCAAACATCTCACTCACTATCACTTGAAGATTCCTTTCATGAGCATCCTTTTATAAAATCAAACTATGCCCTATCGACTGCCTACTTACTACAGGGGACTCATTGTTTCATGGTATTTTAGATCTTAAGATCCTTCAACCTTATTGACACTACTTCACATCCACAAGGTATTATTCACTATTCTCCCATCTTTGATGAGTCTCAAAACACTGCTCAAACATGCAATCCACTACCTCCATTATACATTAATGGCTAAGAAAAAAATTTGAACCCATGATTATCCTTGTACTTCATTTGTAAGTTTCCCTCATTACATTTTCTCCTTGTCTAACACTACCAAAAGCATTTGAAAACCTTAAGGTCAACAAGGGGGTAAGGAAACTCACTGTTAAAATCTCCACTTTACTATGCAAGGTTTGAGCTTTATTATCTTGTCACTCCTATCACATCTCAAGTTTTTGACTGTCACATCTCAAGTGACTGTCATTCTTCTTACCGTAGATTGCATTTACAAATGTCACTAAGCTACATAGTGTGCTTGTTATTGGCTACAATCTTTAGATTGCAAGATTTTGTTATTAGCTACAATGTCTCAATCTTTCTGGTATTGCAACCTCACTAATCCGCTAGAGTTATTGTTTATGTTTCTACGGAGGCCTAGGGTTTGTACCTAATCATGCTCTTACCAATGCTTCTGTTGGTATTAAAAACAACCTTAAATCTTGGGTCAAAAAATTAGTTGTTTTGAAAAAGTTGTGGTATGATCTTGGATTGTATCCTAGAGTGTGTGGGAAGCTTGTGTTTGATCATTAAGGTATGTAAACCTGATCAGGGAAATGTATCCTATATAGCATGGGTCTTGCTTTAATACTTTCCATAATGGTTATTAGCACATCACATTATTATAGTTTGCGGTAACCCAAGATTGTATTCAAGTATGTAACAAACTTGGTTTGTAGTTTAAGCTATAGACTTTTAAGTAACATTCATAAGGTTTAGAAAATCTTGATCACTTTCTAGAATATCCCATTAAACATGGGTTGTGCTTGAATGCACTACATAATTGATATAACACAACCACTCTGCATATCAACCATAGTTATAGGCTCTTTATTGCAACAAGAGGTAATCACTCTTGGATCATGCTATAATTACATCATAACATGTTAAACTTGAGACAACCTGAATGCACCCAATGATGATTGACACCTACATTATACAACCTGAATTAACTACATTATATGAGTGCCTCCATTTCTATCACAACATAGCCACATTAAACTTAGGTCACACATGAATGCATCATGTATTTGTTATAGCACAACTGTGCCACATGACCAATAGAGTTATGGATCACATAATTACAGTCACAAGAATCTGTTCCTTGGTTGTGATCTTATGGTGATTCCACACAACAAAATCTGGACATGAAATTCTCAAAACCCTAAACCTCTAAAAATGAAATCTGATGAGATGTTGCTTTAAAATATGATTTTCAAACTGGAACTACAAATCTGACTTCACAACCGATCTACAAAAGACAATGACTACCCTCAACTTGGCGATATCTTCTTGAATTTTTTCTGATTTTTCCCAAGAAAATTGTCCTTAGTTATCCACAAACTGTCTCAGAGAAAAACACTGTCGCAATAAATCAACGAACTCACTTTTCTTTATGTCGGCCACAATTTGATTTTTTTTCTTATTTTTCATGTTTGTCAAAATTTCGACGAAACTGATAGTCGAAATTTCAACGAAACCCAGGTTCGTCAAAATTTCAACGAAACCTAGGTTTGTCGAAATTTTGACGAATATCAGGGATAAACTTTTAAAAAATTGAAAATTACACATCAAATTTTACAAGCACCTGATGATACATCAAATTATACATATTTTGTCAGACATTTTCGTCGGATTTTGCAGTCAAATGAGTTAGTGGAAGAGTAGTTTTGTCCCACTAGGTTTTCTCTTTTTCTCCATTTGTGAGAGATTACATTGTAAATGGGTACCTAACATGACCTAGTTGCCAAGACCCATAATTATCTTCATTTTTTTCATCATTTTCATAATAATCTACTATTACTTAAGTTGCACTTAAGGGGGTTTTTGGTGTAAAATATGGTATTTTACATATATAGTTCACTAGTAGGTCCTATTCACATGTTAAGTTTACCTTGGTCCTAGGGAATCTTTCTAGAATTCTTAGGTGTCATGTGATCTTATTTTATCTTGTCATATCTTTTAATGATTGTATCCTAGGTCATTTAATAATTGTTGAGGTATTTGTCTTGTTGTATAGGATTAAGACACATGTCATGATCTTTTATAATCCTATCTCACAACCTTGCCTTTATAAGGAAGGCATCTTATGCACATTTAATATTCACTCAATAAATCTTGCATCCTTAATCATAGCAATCTATTCTTTCCATTTCTCTCTTGTGGAAGATATTTTGGTTTGGCAACTAATTCTGGGGTGTTGGGAGTTCACATTCAACTCCTACAAATAATACATTGGGTTATTATGGAGTGTGGGAATTTTTTCAAAAAATGGTTTTCCCTATTGTGGAATGATTTTTTTAATTTTTATGTGTTTCTCCTTTTTGTAAATTGTAAAGATCTAAAATATTGCATAGTATTCTCCTCCAAGATTAATTTAGGAAGTTTTTTCACATACCTTTCTTCCTTTCATTAATGCCATATACAAATCCTTATTTTATTTTCTATTTATCCCGGTACTCATATTTAACCTCAATCATAACCTTGGTTTTAAATGTAGGTTTATTGCACATCGTTAACTTTTCTCGTGAAATCCATTAAGAAACTTAGTGTTTTTAATATTATATCTTGATAAATGTGACTATGATTGTGTCTTTTAAAGCATTTGAATAAATCTTAACTTTGGTCTTAATTGTAGTTTATCACACAAGTCAAAATCAACTCAAGTTTATTGTGTGGATTTACTATTTTACATACTCATAAAGGAAAATATTGAATTGAAAAATAGTAAAAAATTAAATGCAAGAAAAAAATAAAATCTTATTTATTTGAACTAATTTTTGTTTCAATGTTTTATTTATGTCTAACTTGACATTGAATCAATATTAATCATGATTTAAAACCAAATTAAAATTGGACCTTATTTTAATGCATAATTTCGTTTTATTATATTTTCAAATTAAAAAAATAATATTTTGAATGTGAAAACATATAAAAAAATAGAAATTATGGAAACCCAATTCTTTAATTAAATTTCCTTATAAATTTTATAACACACTTATAACCCAATCTCAACCATGTTTTATTGAATGGGTTTTATTTCAACTCAATTTTACTATACAAAGTAGCTTGCTCATATCCTTGCAAGGAACCAATGAGAACATGCATGCAAAACTAGTTTTAGAAATAATTTAATCATTCCTTATATCTAGAAAGATTAAATGATGAGAATTTTGATAGAAATAATTGGGTTATATATTCTGACATGCCGCAAGCGAAGTCAAAGTAGTAAATAATGTGATATACCACCATGTGGTTGGTGGGACTTAGTGACAAATTATGGCAGAAAAAAAAATAGTAGACCTAACATTATTATTTAATCTATTTATATATATCCATTGTATTTATAATTGAGGTAATAAAAAAATTAGTTAAGAAAAATATTTTAGATGCGATAACTCAATAAACTTGGTTAAATCTATTCACTACATTTAGATGAAGAATAATGTAGAATATTATCTAATTTGCAATAAATATTAGAAAAAAATCTAGGAAATTAAAGTTCACCTATAGCTTTAAAAATGAATCCTCTTAAGAAGTTAAGAGTTCTCTTATAAAAATTAGGAGGTTTTTTATCATGCGAAACCAAAATTCTTTGGTAAATAATTAAGAGACATAGAATATGCAATCAATTTTTTAAATAAATTTGATAGATGAGTGTGGCTTTAGGAAGTATAAAAAGGATGTAAAGTGTATGAACATGGTTGGGGAAGGAGTAATATCTAAGGATTATCATTAATATCCTATTTTCTATAAGCTTTTTATAACTAGTTTTTAGGAGATAAGATGAAACAAGAGTTTTTTGCAAAATGAATGATGTTTTTGATATATTAAGCTGCATTTATAGGGTGCAATACCCTTTACACCACGAGCCTAGAGGTACAAAAAAGATCAAGTCCAAAACATTAAAACAAACTTCACCAAAACGACAGGACACAGAGATAGCAGACCGACAACCGAGACACAAAGACCCAACGACAAAACATAACAAAGATACAACAGACTAATTTGTTATACTCTCCCATTTTTGTATGAGGAGGTTTAAAACATCCTCCCCAACCCAGTTGGTGCCCTCCTCCATAGTCTTCTTGTCCACTTCTTCCTTGAGCACAACAGAAAGGGTACCAATAGAACGGTGCAAAATGAATGATGTTACGTATTGATCTATGTGTGAATATTTCAATGCATGATTCCACCCATATAATTTGAGGAAAGATTTCATAAAGTGATCTCATATGATTTTTTAAATCTAATGCTTGATATTTATTTTAAAATGTGCATCTTTTAATTAATATAGGAAAATGTTATTATAATTAAAATGGATTAATACAGAAATTATAGATTTGTACATATTCCTACACTTTAATATTATCAAAATACCTTTGATTTATCATTTTTTTCTAACTCTTTCATTTTCAACATTTTTTTAAAGTGTTGGAAAGTGTTGTATATTTATTTATTCAATTACAAAACACAAGATGAAACATAAAAGAAAATTAAATCTTGCAAGAAAGATAGACATGTAAACTAAGACAACACAATTACCCTAGAGAAACCCTAAAAGGGGAAAATGATAGAAAGGGTGATTTTTTTTCATTATTTTGCTAGCCAAAATACTATACAAATGAATACAAAACCACTAAGTTAAAATAGAGCATTTGCAATGGTTAATAATAGATACTCACATGTACACCATGCCTTTGTACCTTGTTAACCCTTGTTCATGCACTTAAAATAACAAAATTAAAGATATAATTAAGGTTACAATAAGATAAAACCCTAAAAAAAATATATAATTAATACTCTCCTACATATTTTTAAGTTGCCAAAATGAAAGATCAAATGTCAAAAAGGTGGTTTAAAATGAAGAAACCCTTCAAATTCCACTCATGTCCTTAATGTAACTAATTTTCCACTTGTTGGAGAGAGGTGATTGAAAAATAATTGTCATGATTTTTTCAATCCTTCCAAGGGTCAAATTTGTAAATGGTGTGGTTGTTCAATTTTTTTAATATGCGAAAACTAACAAAAATTTCAAGCTTGGTTTACTACTAACTTAAGATATAATAATTATTGAGAAAAATATATAGGGATATAATTTAGGAGTAAATTATATATTTTATATTATATTTATATCAAAATTATAGTCACCAGAAATTTGAAACATAAAAGTGAATCAACAATAATGGAGATAAGACAATAAGACCAATCACATAAAGTATATACACCAACATCAAATTTACACTTGATAAATAAAAACTTTTAAAATAAAACCCAACATAAAATTAGTACTAGTCACTATATTATTGTTAGAATAGGTTTACAATACGACAAGAAAGTGTTGATCATAGGTTGTCATTGATGTCAAACTAATGTCAACAAGACATTGCTATTGTTAGTGGTTATCAAAGGGTGTCAAGGTTGTCAAAGATGAAGAAGATTGTAGGAGTACAAGTATTGACAATAATCTGAAGGTTCTGGTAGTGTGTTGTTGAAAAGTGTGTAGGTTGTATAACCTATCATATATTGAATCATGTTGTTCATGGCATGATTTCCCTTATAAAGTTCATGTATTTATTATACCATGTCGAGTATTTAGTCAAAAATGTGTGTGGTGGTCTGAAAGGATATCTTTTGGGTAGAGAGATTAATTAATATGGGTGGCATTTATTTCAAAACTAAGGTGTAGCTATGTGGTTTGAAAAGAGAGTATGCCTATAGTAGTTCTATCAGTTTCCTAAGTTTCTCATGGTGTGCCTCAATGTGCGAGGAGTTTAAAATAATAGAAGCTTCATGAAGCTACTCTAAGTTTGAGGCATGTGCAACAACAGATACAAGCATGTATAATTCAATTCAAGCATGTGGAGTGAGGATAGGACATGTTTGAGGTTCCCTTTGTGGCGTAAGGCGTCAAGTGTTGGTGGAAAGTTTGGACCTTTGTATTACATGTTTCATGTAATTTGAATTTAGGCATGTCCTATGTTGTCTAGGTTGGTGTAGATCCCTAGCTGACATAAAAGAGTGTTAATATAGTGTCATGTATATATTTCAAATGTTCAAATGCATTGTAATGTAACAAGTAGTAATAGTGTGTAACTTGTGGGAAAACATGATGTAATGTAACCAAGTACATCCATTAATGATCACAGTGAAAGTATTGTAGTGGGATATACAGTTGTGTCATAGCAAAAGCATGAAGAAAAGAGAGTGTGCCAGTATTAGTGTGTTTGCTAGTGTCATATTTCAAATCTTTCATTATTTCTATTTTGGTGAGATTGGTCTTGTACCTATTGTATTGTTCCAACAGGGATTGGTGTCTCTATTTCAACGGGGACCGATGTCTCCTGTAGGTTGGTGGTTATTGAATCTTTTGGGGATTGGTGTCTCCAATAGGTTGGTGCCTAATTCATATTGTATAATTTCCTTATTATGTTCCTGCTTGTGAGAGCTTCTCACTGTGGTTTTTCCCTTTCTGATTTTTCATGTAAAAATATGGTGTTATGTGTTATCATGTTGTGCTTTAATTGCTTTACTTACTAGCTCATATGGTTCAATGCTCTTCATGTTGAAAACTATAAAGTAATTGTGAAGGTTTTTGGAATTGTTATAATTGTTTGGATCTACTAATTCACCCCCCTCTCAATAGATTGTGTGCTCTTCAATTGGTATTAGAACTAAGTTCCTTTGAAAGAGTTTAACAACTTAAGGTAGATCCAAGATGGCACAAGATAGTTCTTTTGGAAACAAAGTACTAGTTTTTGATGGATCTATTTTTTTCATTTTGGAAAGTTAGGATGGAGTCATATTTGATGGCTATAGGACTGAATATATGAAATTCAGTTGTAGAAGGTTATGAAATGCCTAAAAAACCTCCTAGGGATCAAATTGGAAAGAGGGCTTTATGGAATCAATGCTAAGGATAGAAATGCTCTTTTGTGTGGTTTGACTAACACTGAGTTTTCAAAAGTGATGGAATGAAAAACAACAAAGAAAATATGAGAAATATTGGAAACTATCTATGAAGGTGGTGAAAAAGTCAAAGATGAAAATTTGTAGACTTATAGAGCCCAATTTGAAGGTCTAAGGATGAAAGAAGATGAGAAAATTGCTATATTCATGCTCCAGGTAAATGAGGTTGTCAATCATATTCAACATCTTGGTGAAACCCTATAAGAGAAGATTATTGTGAAGACGGTACTCATATCCTTACCTAGAGGGTTTGATCCTAAAATTTCTGCTATTGAAGAAGCTAAAGATGTGAATCTTTAAAATTGATTGAGTTGCATGGAACATTAATTGGATTTAATATGATATTTTGAAAGTGAATATTCTATAAGGAAATAAGTTGCTTTTAGAGTATCTCTGAAGCAGGTTGATCAAGATTTTGATTGTGGATTAGATCTAGAAGAAGAAAAAATTATCAGAAATATTCAAAGAGGTTTTGATAAGTACAAAGGTAAATTACCTTTCAAGTGTTTCAATTATGGGGAATTTGAACATTTTATGGCTAAGTGTCCCCATAAGAATACTAACAAAGTTGAACAAAAGAATGGAAAGAAGTATTTTTTAGAGAATATCCAAATGACAAAGAATGCATAGAATTTTTTATACTAATAAAGAAGAAGAAGATAAAGATGCATCTGATGATGAAAATGAAAAATTTGTATTCATGGCTTTTGAAACTATTAGTGGTAATGCTAAAATGAGTTCTAGAGAAAAGGATGAAGAAGAAGCAGATCATATGGAAAAAAAATTATGGTCTAGAAAATAAATCAAGAAGCTGAATATCAGAATTGTAGACGAAGTATGAGCCAAAGAGAAAATAGCAAAAGATCTGAAGATTGCAGAAAAGATGATTGTTTATTTGAATATCTCGGCAAAAGAAGCAAAAAGAGTTGAATTTTTTTTGATAAAGAAGTTATTTGCAAGAGACAAATATTTTGAAAAGATTGAGGCATAGATTGTTGCAGCCAGAAAAGAGCTTGAGAAGGAAAATCAATAGCTGTAGTTGAAGTTCAATAAGAGCACTGAAACCCTAGATCAGATATTGGAAGGTCAAAAAAGTTTGCATGACAAAATTGGTGTCAATTTTGATGATTAGAAGAAAAAGGTGACATAAAATTCAAAGAAGAATACTAAGGGAAGTCTAGAAGTGATAGGTCCCAAAAGTTTAAAATCAGAAAGGACATCAACAAGTAATAGAAGCATAACTCAAAGTGATGGACTTGTTCAAGTGCAAAACAAAAGGAGGAGATCTAGAGGACAAGGATTCAATACTAGGTCAAATTTTTCTTTTTCTAGTTATTGTTTCAATTGTAATGATTATGGAAATAAGGTCATGGATTATAGAAAAGTTCTAGTAAGAAGAAATAATTTTATTAGTAACAATGCATTTTCACCTTTGTTCAATTTTAATATCATATGTTTCAAGTGCAACAATTTTGGACATATTGCAAGGAACTGCAGAAGAAATTTTGTGTGTTCCTCATTATCAGAGAAAGGAAACAAAGATGTTCTAGAGAAGTTCTGAAGAAGGTTCTTGAAGAAAAGAAGTTTGAGAAGTTTTTGATTGCACAAACATTACATGCTTAGAGGGAGAGGAAGAACCTGCAAATTATTCACAGTGATTTTTCTAGTCATATGACTAGAGATAAAATTAAGTTCATGAATTTCAAAGAATTTGAAGGTGGTTTAGTTACCCTTGGAAACAATTCTATTGCTAAAATATCTGGTAAAGGTAAATTAATTCTTGATGGTGGTAAGACAAAGACACATGATGTTTTGTATGTTGAAGGTTTAAAACAATTTGTTGAGTGTCAGTTAGATGCGTGATAAGGGATGCAAGATGGGGAAAATCAATCTAGCCTAGATAAAAGTGACAACCACAACACTTCTAAGCTATTAACCTCATTTAAACAAGAGAAAAAAATGAAAGAATAAAGAAAATAAAAGCATCAAATCAAAACAATCACCATGCTTGAACTTGAATCACTTCTCTTGTCTCTCCTTCTTTTGCAAATATGCCATCAAATTTGTAGTCTAACTTGTGCAAATACCTAAAAATTGTAAGCAAGAAAGTTGGAGGTAAGTCGATGTTAAGGAAAAAATGGAGGAGGAAGGCTTCTTTTATAGACAACCATTCGAATGGACAGACAAGATCAATCTTCTAGAAAGATTCCAAGATCAACGAACGAGGATTCATGAGATGGAGGTTATAAAATGAACGGTCAAGATCGAAAAGAGACCAAAGACAATCAATGACCGAGATTCGAAAATGAGAAAGTGGAGGGATAATGGTCAAATTAAAAATTGGAAATCATTAATTCATGAGAAAGGAATCTCTGGACAAGTGGAGGCACAAATAATTTTTCCAAATTATTTATTTGAGGGAAAAAGGAAAGTGGGGGGAAATGGTCATTTAATTAAAATGATTTATGAAATCAATTTTAATTAAATGGGGAAAATGGATATGAGACATAAATAATTAATTTAACTTGATTATTTAATGGAGAAAAGGAATGTCATGAGATAATTAAATAATTTCAATAATTATTTAATTATGGAGGAATGGGAAAGGTCAATGAATAGACAAATAATAACGATTAATATTATTCGACTATAGGCGAATGATAAAAGATGACTAATTAAATAAATAATGATTTATTTAATTATTGAAGAAAAAGGGGGTGTTTAGTGATGTACTTCATTTTATTTAATTGATCATAGTAGAAATAAAGATTAAGAGGTGAATTAATTAAATAATTAAAAATTATTTAATTAATAGAAGAATGTGATCAAGAATAATTAAATAATTAAAAATTATTTAATTATGTGAAGACGAGGACCAATAAAAACAATGCTCGTAGACTAGGACATTTTTTAGTGTCTACAAGGGATATTGGTTATCCTTTAGTGTTGATTGTTGTGAAATCAAAAAATCAAGTACTGACGAGTTGATTGCAAAAGGAAGTAGGACAAATAGTGATATTTATCGTCTTAATGAGTTGAATGGAAAAAGGTGTCACTATGTAGAAGGATGAAAGTTGTCTTTGGCATAGAAGGTTAGGGCATATGAACTTTGGTGATATTTTCAAGGTTAGTTCAAAAGGATTGGTCAGGGATATGCCAAGAATCAAGAAACCTTAGTCAATTAGTAGCAAGCCATGCCATGAAGGGAAGTAAACAAAGAACAAATATCTAGCGAAGGAGCAATCTACATCAAATCCATTAGACTTGGTACATATAGATTTGGGTGGACCAATGAGGACTAAGATTCCAAAAGGCAACAAGTATTTCATGATTTTGATTGATGACTATACTAGGATGGCTTGAATTACATATCTAAAAGAGAAATTAGAAGATTTTGAGAAGTTCAAAGCATTCAAGGCTATGATGGAGAATGAAACTAGAAGAAAAATCAAAGTCCTAAGATCAGATAGAGGTGAAGAATTTATAGCTAAGAAGTATGAGATATTTTGTGAAGAGTATGGAATTTGGAGGCAATTTTTTGCTCCTAGAACATCGTAGTAAAACGAAGTTGCTGAAAGAAAAAAATAGGACTATACAGGATATGTCATGGACTATGTTATGTTAGAAAAATCTGTTGGATATGTACTAGAGAGAAGCTACATAGCTAGTTGTGTACATTCTAAACAAAGTTCAAATCAGGTGCAAGATTGAAAAGATTCCATATGAGTTATGGAAAGGAAGATCGACATCAGTAAGGCATCTAAATATTTTTGGAAGTGAGTTATACATCAAGAGAGATGAGGAGAATTTGGGTAACTTCAATTCAAGATCAAATGAAGGTATTTTTCTTGGTTACTCTTTAAGAATAAAAGCTTACACATGCTAAAACAAAAGATTGAAGAGGACAGTTGAAAGTGAAAATGTAAAGGTTGATGAAACTATTCAAAATACTACTATTTTGGAAGTTGAAGAGGAAGAGGAATCAATTCATAGTAACATTGAAGAACCAAAAGAGGTTGAGTTTAAAATTCTAGCTAAATATGTTTAGAAAATAATTCTACAAATCAGACTATTGGTGAAAAAGATATAGTGGGGTTCTAACCCAAAACAAGATGGAAAGATCAAAAGAATAGGTAAATTTTTCTTTACTATCAAAGATAAAACCTAAGACATATAAAGAAGTAAGCAATGAACAAGGTTGGATTGATTCTATGGAAGAGGAACTAAATTAGATCATGAAGAATGAAACTTGGGAGCTTGTCCTAAGGCCTAACGATAAAAATGTGATTGGAACCAAGTGGGTATTCAAAAACATGCTTAATGAAGATGGTGAAGTACTGATCATAAAAAAAGCAAGACTTGTGTGTAAAGGTTATGCTTAAGTTGAAGGAATAGAATTTGAGAAGACATTTTCTCCGATAGCGAGATTAGAGGCAATCAAGATGTTTTAGCTTTGTCAAATTAGAAGAATTTTAATGTGTATTTGATGGATGTGAAGTCAACACTTTTGAATGGACATCTTGAAGAAGTTTACATTGAGCAACCAAAAGGATTTCAATGCACTAACAATCTAGATTATGTTTGCAGATTGAAGAAGGCTTTGTATGGTCTCAAGCAAGATCCTAGAGCTTTTGATGCAGGAGCATCACTCTCAATGTTTTTTTTATGATTTATTAGGGTGTTAGGAGTTTTTATTTGTGTTAGTAGGGGTCTTGAGGGATCCATTAGGATCATTTCAAATGGTTTAAATAGCTTTGATAGGCCTAGAATAAAAACTTGTGGTTTCCCGCTAAAAAGAAAAAAATTAATTTCAAGATGGATTTTGTCTTGCTACAAGGTTGGAGATTGTTCTTAACTCTTTTTTTTGGCTTTCCTAAGTCTAATAAGGTCTTAAAGGACCATGGGAATCATGCGAGGTCCTTTTTGTTGTTTTTTTTCTTAGTTCATGTTTGAAAAGTTACAAAAAGAGAGCATAATTGTCAAGTTAATGACATAAACATTAGGTTTTTGAAAAAAGAAGACATATGTTCGACTTGTAACTATTTTTGAACTTCTTCCATATTGAATCAATTAAAATATACACTCCAATAATTGGTTGAGAAAATATTTCACAAGAATACCCTGTTTTGTCAATTTTATGACAATTTTTTTGTGAAAACAACAAAAGAACTGATTGGTACAGCTTTGTACAACATGATGTCAAGTCTATGTTTGTGTGGGATGATGATGGCATGTCTTAAGGTTCAAATGAATTTTTTTTTAGGTGATTTCATTGAGTTTTTCTCAAGTTATGATCAAAATAGTGCTTGCTACTCTATTATGAAACTAGGGTTTCTAGTGGTAAAGATTTGCTCATAAATTTTGTTCTAACTGTGGGAAAAATCTAAAACTTGGTAGAAACCTTCATTTAATTTATGTCTAGGGTTCTACCAAAGTATAGGTCTTGAAAGTGTTGTAGGTGAAATTTATGCAGGTTTGAGTGCAAGAGGAACTGGTAAACCTTATAAACCCTTAAGGGTTTAGTGAATTTTTTCTTTTTTGAGTTGCCATAGTGGAGCTAGGGTTTGATAAGACCCTATAGAGGTTTTTTAATGTTGGTGAAGCTCGAGAAGGTGGAAAGGAAGAGTTGCATCATCCCAAAGAGCAATAGGTCAGATTGAGAGTTTGAGAATAGTTGAAATCATCATTTCCCATTGATTGTGTTTGTCCACAAACTACAAAAGGTTATCTTCCTTTGCATCAACTTTGTATGCAAGGTTGGATGGATACTTATAGTAGAAAGGATTCTAGAGAGGCTGTATGGATAGTAATTTTTACATCAAAATAGAAGGAAAATAAATATTGATAGTTGTGGTCTATGTTGATGACATCATTTTTGGAGAAAGCAGTGATGAAATGTGCAAAAACTTTCAGAAGGCTATGCAAAATGAGTTTGAGATGTCTCTATTAGGATAATTATCTTTCTTCTTGGGATTATAGATTGTTCAATTAGATAACTGGATTTTTATCTCATAGAACAAGTATACAAAGGAGATGTTAAGCAAGTTCAAAATGAAAGATTGCAAACCTATTGCAACACCTATGGTTATTGGGTGTAAGTTGAGCACAAATGATTAGTCTGCTCTAGAAGATTAAATGTTGTACTGGTCTATGATTGGTAGCTTTTTGTATGTGATAGCATCCAAACTAGATATTATACAATTATTTGGAATGGTTTCTAGATTTCAGGTGGTACCTAAAGAGACATGCGGTGAAGAGAATATTCGAGTATTTAAAGGCTACTAAAGAATTTGGTCTTTGGTATCTAAAGAGTAAAAATTTCACTCTTACAATATACACAAATGTAGATTAGGCAGGATGTGTTTATGATCAAAATAGAACAAGTGGTGGTGCATTATTCTTTGGAGACAGTTGGTGTCATGGTTGAGTAAGAAGCAATAATTGGTTTATTTATGTACAACAAAAGAAAAATATATTACTGCAACATCATGCTACACTTAGAAACTATGGATGAAGTAGAACTTGAAAGAGATGAAAGTTGAGTTTGAAGGTCCTATCACTATTCTTTGTGATAACACAAGTGAAATAAACATGTCAAAGAATCCAAAAATGCACCCAAGAAAAAAAACACATTACAATCAAATATCATTTCTTGAGAGAGAAGGTCTGAGAAAGAGGCCAGGTTGGAATATGTGGATACAAAGGAGAAAATTGCAGACATATTCATGAAGCCACTTCCTAAGGAGACATTTGAGTTTCTTCGAAAAAATTTCATACTCCCTCCTCTTGATTCAAGTGGAAAGCATAGGGTGAGGGGGAGATTGGTCTCCCTGTTGCAAGAAGGTTTGGTACTCTTGCAGAGAGTTGTTTAGAAGTTGTGGTGCATGGAATCAGGGGGATTTTATCTAGAAAAAGAGTTCCAGATGTTGCAGTATACCAATTAAGGGGAGAAAGTGAGCACATTGATCCTTTTCCATTGATGTCAAAGGCAGAGAAAGTGAGCTCAAAATTTTGAATTGCTTAGAAAGAATAACTATCTTGGGAGAAAGTGAGTTCAAGATGCTAAATTTATCATAAAGAATATATCCATCATATGGGGAGAAAGAGTTGAATTGAGGAAATGCTAAATCTGGAGAAGGTGAATTTTGAATTGCTAAAAAAGAATAACTATCTTTTCTTTCTTTTCTTCAATTCCATATCTTTCATAGGGGAGTAAATGGGACAACACATGAATCATTCAAACTTATTCTTTCTATTGTTTTGGTGGTCCCAACAATTTGTTGATTGCCATCAATGACAAAGGGGGAGATTGTTGAGCATAGGTTGTCATTGATGTCAAATTGATGTCGGTAGGTCATTGTTGCTATAAGTGGTTATCAAATGGTGTCAAGGTTGTCAGATGTGAAGGCTATCAAAGATGAAGAAGATTGTAGGAGTACAAGCATTGATAACAATCTAAAGGTTTTGATAGTGTGTTGTTGAACATTGTGTAGGTTGTCTAATCTATCATATCTTGTATCATGTTGGTCATGGTGTGACTGCCCTCAGATAGTTCATATGTTTATTATACCATGAAATGTGTGTGGTGGTCTAGAAGGATATCTTTTGGGTATAGAGAATAATTAATATGGGTAGAATTTCTTTCAAAAATCTAGTGTAGCTCTGCAATTTGGAAGGAGAGTATGCCTACACTAGTTCTATCAATTTTTTGAGTTTTCAGTGGTGTGGCTTAGTGTACGAGGAGTTTGAAATAGCAGAAGTTGATCAAGCTACTTTGAGTTTGAGGCATGTGCGGTAACAAATACAAACACACGAAATTCAATTCAAGCTTGTGGAGTGAGGATAGGACCTGTTTAAGGTTCCCTTTGTGGCACAAGGCATCATGTGCTATTGGTGGTAAGTTTGGACCTTTGCATTACACATTTCATGTAATTTAAATTTAGGTCTATCCTATGTTGTCTAGGTTGGTGTGAATCCTTGGCATACATAAAAGAGTGTTAATGTAGTGTCATACATATATTTCAATTTTCTAGAATGTGTTATTATGTAACGAGTAGTAACAATGTGTAATTTGTGGGAAAACCTGATGTAATGTAACAAAGTGCATCCATTAATGATCACAGTGAAAGTATTGTAGTGGGATGTATAGTTGTGTCATAGCATAAGTGTGAAGAAAAGAGAGTGTACCAATATTAGTGCATTTTCTAATGTCATATTTCAAATCCACCATTATTTATGTTTTGGTAGGATTGGTGTTCTACCTATTGTATTGTCCCGATAGAGATTGGTGTCTCTATTTCGATGGGGACTGACATGTCTCTTGTAGGTTGGTGGCTATTGAATCTTTTGGGGATTGGTGTCTCTGGTAGGTTGGTTCCTACTTCATATTGTAGAATTTCCTTATTATATTCCTTCTTGTGGGAGCTTCTCATCATGGTTTTTCCCTTTCTGAGTTTCCACATAAAAATCTGGTGTTATGTGTTATCTTGTGTTGTACTTTAATTGATTTACTTACTACCTTGTATGGTTCATTGATCTTCATGTTGAAAAACTATAAATTAATTGTGAAGGTTTATGAAATTTTTATAATTTTTTGGATCTATTGATTCACCCCCCTCTTAGTAGATTGTGTTCCCTTCAAAAAGTTAATTTGTGGTATCAACAATCTTTTCTCTAAATCTATCAAAGTTTTGGTAGAACCTCTTTAATATAAAATTAATAATATCAAACCACACTCTCAATTCTCTTATTCATAAAATTAGGAGATACACAAAGCCACACATGGTATATAACAAAACCATGGTTACACTTCCCAAGGGAATCCAAGTATGATCCTTCAAATGCTCATAACCCTTCTCTTACCCAAGGTGGGTTTTAAAATTTCAAGGCCAAATAGGTCCATCTAAAGAATGGGCTGACTTTTTGACTCTTCATATTTTATCTTGATGTGGTGTTATATTGTCTTGATGCATGTATTCATTTGGCCTCTCAATTAAATAGATATTTATAATTTCACATTCAAAGATTACCTATAAAAAATTGAATTACTTAAGTGTAACTTCCATCTCAAGATGTATACACTTAACAACAAACATTAATTGTTGATTGTGAAATATGTACAAAACCTAACCCAAAAATTTACCCCTTACTGCATACATTTTAGATGAGATCAAAACTATGATCAAACATGAATCAATTCCTATGAAAAATGCCTATATTATACTCACACCAAACAATTTTTTTTATGATAGCTAGCTTAGTAAGAGAACCTAATTTTTTTAAGGTGTCAAATTTATCTAACAATGCCTTCTTATCCTCCACCATGTCATAAAAATGGTGATATTGGACATCATTTTTATTTTTCCTAACATAAAATGTAGGATCCTTAACCAATATTCTCACTAGTTAATGAATGAAACAAAATCTATGCATAATATTTATAAACAAACCACCCCATTGATATCATGTGTTTCTACCTTATATTCATCCTATATAGTGGAAATAACAACTATTGTTTCCTTTTACTTGTCAAACTAATAGTATCACCAAATGAGTTGTAGATGTATCAAATGTGGACCTCTTACAATTCCATCACCTACGCAATATGTATCTATAAACCTTTTTATATCAAAAATCCTACTACAAGATCTCCAACTATAAAAAATATAAGAATGTGCATTTCCATGATGATAAATGAAGACCTTTATATCATTGTCTAATTTTATTTACTCGGGTTAGATGTGAACCTACTCAACATTCCCATGTATTAATCAATATATGTTTTTCTTCATACCATTGCATCCGTGAAGCTACCCACTACACTAGTGTATGGAGCATGTGACACATATTGTATGTCCTCTTGATTCATCTCATTTATTCAAAGACAACTTAGTACTAAGATGAAAAAGAAAATTAACAAGATTACAATTTTTTATATTAAATTTTTACATAGGATCAACATACTTTATTTCAAATTATAAAATAGATATAAGGTGCGATGGGAGCATTGGGCAGGAAAAAGAGAGGATAAGGAGTTTTAAAATTTGTAGAGGACAGGGATGAAGATCTTGATGACGATGAAGGTGGAGGATGGTTGTTTGTTGCTTGGCCTGTGTTGGTTGTTTGTTGCTTAGAGCGTGATGGGTACGTGCAGACTCATCGTGTTTTTCTCTCCCTTGCTGTGCAAATGCATTTGTTCTAGTGTGGGTCATTGTTGTTCTTAGATTCCTTTGTGCATTTTTTTCTTGCAAGTTTTCTCCCTTGGGTGCTACGTTTGCCTTGGCTGGATTGGGGCTTCTTCTTGGGCTCATGTGGCTTCTAGGTTTGGGAGTCGGTATGTTTTTCTAAAATTTCTAATGGAAATGGCGTTGTTGGTTTCATCTCAATTGAAGATGTTGTTGATCTTTGGCTTGGTGTGGGCCTTTGGTTGAGGTTCTTCCTCCTAGGTATTTGGGGGAGGTTTTGGCTCTCCACACGCTTTGTCAGTGGTGTTTTTTTCATTGTTGTGCCATGTGTTGATTTGATTATTCTTGTCCTACTTTGTTCTCTTGATTGGGTCAGTGGGGGTGGTGTTCCTATGGGTTTTGGGACTAGTTTAGTTTTGTCTTTTCCATCCTCTTATTGTGTGAGCCTTTGGTCTACTTTCCTTGGGTTTGTAGCTTCTAATGTGTTTGTCTTGGGTAATTCTTCCCACCCTACCTTGCTTCTACCTTGCTCTAACCCCGTGTCTTGTGGGTTGCGATAGGTGTATTGGGTGGTTTGTTTGGTGCTGAGGGTTGTTTCCTTTGCCACCTTGCTTTGTGGTGTTGGGTCGGTTTGGAGGGTTTTGGTTGGCTACGGGATGTGCTAGCCTTTAGTGGTTGCTTCTTTGTTTTGGGTTGTGGAAGTTTTTAGTGCCTTTCATGACATGGTTAGTTGCAGAGTCTTCTACTACAGAGTGTTGGATATGTCATTCTTCTGCTCTAGATTGGGGCAGTGTTGGGGGCTTTTCCTGGGCTCAGTTTTTGTTGATCCCTTGTTCAACTTTCTAGTAAAGGCCCATCTTTTCTGGGTTTGTCTTGTGAAGGATTCCCTGCTTTCCTTGTTGGCTAGCTTGTGCATGGATGTGGACTTGTTCTGGGCCAAGGATTGTGCTTGCATGGTGGTTGTTTCAGTGACGACTGCCATTCTCAAGTGGATGGTTTTGGGTTCTCAGTTTGTTGGTAGCCCCTTGCGGTGGATGGTTCTTTATCTGAGGAAGGAGCTACTAGATTTATGGTGGCTTATGTCGATTATGTTGGTTGAGAGGTTGTTTTTGTCCTTCCTTTTGTTTATGCCCATCAAGAAGCCAAAGGAGGAGGTGTTTTTCTTTTCTACTAGAATTCTTGCTTCCTGCCATGTTCTACTAACACTGTATTCAATAGAGGTGAATATTGCTCCTATTAAGGTGGAGCCCTCTCCTATTGAGGTGGAGCTGGAGGTTGTAGAAATGGTGGGAAGTAATTTTCTCTGCTACTAGTTCCTATCGAGGTGGAACGTGCTTGCACTGGAGGGAGGTGTCTTTGGTAGTTTTGGTCCCCACTTCTTCCTCTCCTATAGAGGGGAGCCCTATCCTTTTGAGGTGGTTTTGGGGTTGGTGTTCGGTTGGATGGTGCAGTTTGAAGAACGTTTCTTTGCAGCAACTAGTTATTTTCCCCCCTCTTCTGGTGGGAATATGTTAGGCTCAATTTTTCCAAATATGAGCAGGAGGTCTGTTGTACTCTAGTTGTTGTAGGTGGTTCATTGCTTGATTGCTCTAGGTAGTTTTTGGGCCCTTGGTCCTATGTTTTGGGTTTAATATTTTTGGCTCAAGGCCTTTGATGTTTTCCTATCTTTGGCTTAGGACTGCTGGTTGTTCTAAGTGTTATTTTCCCTTGGTATTTGGTTCTAGGGTGGGTCGTTTGTCTGTTGTGTTTCTATGGTGTTTCCACTAGTTGGAAAAGTCTAAGACTTTGGTGTTTGGTAGTTTCCTTTTCTTTGGTCTGTACAAGGTTTGGGCCCTTTCAAAACCATGATTTTCACTTTTTGGCCCTATAGGCTCTTCGTGTAAAGGGTACAACACCCTGTAAATGTTGCTTAACTTATCAAAAACATACTTTATTTGATTAATTGAAATATTTGTATTAAACTCTTCCCTCTTTATTTTTATTCCCAAAATAAAAATTCCATCCCCTACATCCTATATGTTTTTAATGTTAAGCAAAGAAGGGACCTTGAACCCTTACATAAAGCAACACAGTCTTAAATAGAACCACAAGAACATCCTATGTCCTATATGTGAAAGCGAAAATAAATTTGGGTTTTCAAGTTTGTATCATCTCATTTTTTCCTAATAAGTAACGTGTCATCCATATATAAAATAATGACAATAATTTCTTCACCTTCTTGTTGGAATTAAGGAACACTAAGAGGGGGGTGAATCAGTGTTCTGCAAAATTTAACATTATTAAACTAATCTTTAAACCATTTATAACATTCAACCAAGTGAAAGATGCAAACACATAAAGAAATCATCCACAACACCATAACACAAGGATTTTTACGTGGAAACCCTGTTAGGGGAAAAACCACGGTGGAGGTTAATCCACAATTTGAGTACTCAAAATATAAGTGTTTTATAAAAATGGGAATGCACTTGCATTCAGGCACACTGCCTAGAGCTCATTGCTCAAAAAAAGAAAGGCTCACTGCCTTACAAAGGTTTGAATTACAACCAAAATATTTGAACTGATAAAGTAGCATCTACAAATACCTGATTACAATTCTGATTAGGCTCATCAACTGCATTCTTGACCTTTTGTCTGATTTTGCTCTTTTTCTCTACTCCACTTCAAGTCGCATCACAAAATCCATTTATGCACAAGAGAAACTATGCATAATCGCTCTAAAACCCTTCTGATATTCACAATATGCATCAACACACTTTGAACACACATCAAAATGATATAATTGATCACTTATATATATCTGCAATAAAAGATTTAATCAACCATATGTCAGCTTCAGTAAAACATAAAATATTTTCCAACCGTTGGCCTAATCCACAAATGATTTTTAATGTGAACCTACCAAAGTCAGCTACAACATAGCGAAGACCCAAAACAAAATCCTCAAACTGAAAAATACTTCAAACAATTTTTCCTCGAACATCCGCAACACGCCACATTCACTTAGTCGGTCTTTTAGCACTGTTAAACAGAAAATCAAACAACCATATATCCTAACTCGTACACCAATTGATGCGATGGCACAAAACTCAAGAATAAGATATTCTGAATTCCCAACGACCTTCCCTGAGATCCACAACCAAAAATGATGATCTAGCAATGTATATGGATTGACAAACTCAAATTCAGTTGGATACCCTGTTCTTCACTCTATCTTCTGGTATGAAAAAATACTGAAGTGTGGACCGGATCAATGACTTAGGTTGCCATCAATGACAACACCAAAAGCCACATGCCAACAATCTCCCCCTTTGGCATTGATGGCAACACTTACTGAAAAATGACTAAGTGTCGAAACCAACATACTACAATCCTTCAAGATTTCAAAAAGTCATAGCTGACACAACTCCCCCTGAATTTGATAAGACATTTTTCACTGCTCTCTCTCCCCCTTTGAAATCAATGAAAAAATAATTTTCCTACAGTATTCCCTTTTGAAGTGTAACCAAAAACTTATTCAAAAACTTGTTCAAAATTTTGAAGAAATACAGCCGCTACTGTGCTTAGAAGATTATTTTGTATTTTTCCTTCATCTTCGGAAGAAACTTCTTCCATGCTTCTACTGCAATCCTAGTGATTATGATCATGCTATTTTTTTCAGATGTCCAATTGATAATCTTGATGAGGGATTCCAGAATGGTGATAGCTTCTTCTAATATCTCTCCTTTCCTCAGTATCTCAATCAATTGTTCCAGTCTACATTTTGTTATGTCCTTCACTTTCCAAAAGGTGTCAACAATCCTGTTTCTGGTGTTTTGAAAATTTGTATGCTTTGTCTATAATTCTTGAATCCTTTTCTTAATTGCACCATCTTGATCCTGAAACATGTTAATTTTTTTCCAATACTGTTCAACTATGTTTCAATTTGTTCCAACTTTTCTTTGTACTTGTTGATTGCATGAGGTCATCAAAGACAATAATTGTAGATGTTGTTTGTTGTGCTTATGCATTGCCTTAGCTGATTCACGTGCCCTTTTAGCTTGGTGAGTGATAATTTGTACTGCTTCTTCAAGTGTAGAATTACTTCTTCTTCTTCCTTGTTCTGAGACTCAGAGTCCATGATTTCCTTGATGCATTCAATCATCTCTTTTGGAAATGTGATCTTTAAACTCTCTAATTTAGTATGGTTGTGCACAAGATGAGCACTTAGTATGTTTACAATCATGTCCTGCTCATATGAAGGCCTGATAGACCATATGTTTGCAATTTTCTGCATTCCATCTTCCTCATGAATAAGCTACAATATCTCTTCTTTGGTTAAATCACCTTATTCTTCACTTTCTTCTGTCATTGCCTTTTATTGTTCTATTTTGACTGTTTCTAGTTCTTTCCTTTGGGTGTCCTCAGTTTCCTTATCAAATTCTTCATCCGGTATATCTACAACCACCTATTCTTTTCCTTTCCCTTCAACTCTTGGAGTCTTGCATGTTGGTGGAGTACAAACAACAATTTATTTTTCTCTTTTCTTCTTTCTCTCTATCTCACCAAAGGAGGAACCAACTTCAAGTGCCCTTAATGGAAGGGGAATACCAATTGAGCCAAACTTTTGTAGCAACCCTTTAAAGAAACTTTCATATTCTTGATCACAATTTGCCAAATTGTTAGAATGTATGTAAATTTTCTTGCAAACTGGTTCACTCTCTTCCCATATTACATTGTTGTTCAGTGGTAAAAAAATTAGAAAATACATCACAAGACATATAACCAAAGTACCAAACCTAAAAGGGTAATCTGTCTTCTTTGTCAAATGTATGTTCTCCATCAGTTGACCTTTTAGTAATCCAAAAAGGTCAAAATCTTGATCTTCCATTATCATCTTGTGTGAAATGTAAACAACACCTATTGAAGTTGCACCTTCTCTATTTCTGAAAATGATTTTGTAAGATACTCCATGCGCAATGTACCTTGTCACTAAATCTCTGATTGTTGAGATTATTAATGCACTTTGATCTCCATTTACTCTAGTTAGGGTTTCGACTTCTTTATTTCAGATTGACTTCTTTGAAACATCCTAAACTTTGCATAATCCAGTTACAGTTCCAATCACTTCCTTCGAGATATGGTAGGGTTTATCCAGAGTTAGAATATCTTCATTCAATATATCCAAAATAAACTTAACGATTTCTACATTCTTGAAATAGGGAAATTCACTCCAAATATCAAAGCTTTTGTGTTTTGCTTGTTTCAGCCATTTCAATTCATCGTGTGACAACATGTTTCTTACAACTCTAATCTTCTCACTGCTCTACTCATCTAGGTTTATCATTCCTTTGATTTTCTCCATTTTACCTTCCATACTCACGACTTGTATCTACCAAATAAGTTCTTCAACCGCACACCAAATTAAACAAAAATTCCTCAATACAACTGAAGTACCTAATGGATTAGGGTTTCACTGCCGAATTATCTTCACGCTTTCAAAATTCTAATGCAGAGTTCCCTCCTTATTTTCTTCGATATAAAGTGGCAAATGAGGGTTCCAAATTTCTTTTTATAACTCACACACCTAACCTTTTTTTGTATTAAATGCTTTTTCCCTAGGTGTTCCAGATACCCTATTCTCTTAGTCATCAAAATAAACTTCTGCAGAACTTCAACTCAACATAATACTCTTTCCAACTATTTCAACAACACTTGTAGATCATTAGTGCAATCATTGCGCTCATCCACATCCCGGTGTCAATTACCAGTAGGAGGTTTGAAGGATTTTCTTGATAGCTCCACCTAGGCCAAAGGCCCAAAACTAATTCCTGGAGGAATTACCAAAAGTAGGTTCTGGTGCTGGCTCATTTCCTGCAACAGAGGAACTCTTTTTCACCCATGTATTCTTAATTTGATCTCTTATTTTATCCACAAACACTTTCCCTTTTCCTTTATCATCTTTCTACGTATTTCTGCCTTTGTATGTTGGACCTCTTCTATCCATATTTATGTTTCTGCAGAATCTTGCAATGTGACCATATTTGTTGCAATTGTAACACACAACATTTCCTTGTCTAGACCAGTCATTCCATTGATTTCTTCTTGATTTGTACTAGTTAGCAATATGCCCAAATCTTCCACAAGTATAACATTTAACATTTCTTCTATTGATAGAGTTGTTTGACATATTTTTGCACTCAATTGACTTATGACCAAACTTATTACAATTGAAACACTGATCGGAGAATGATGGATCACTTGATTTCATTTTACTTCTACATTGAGCAGCCATATGACCAAATTTATCGCAAACAAAACAATATCCATTAAAATTTTGGGCATTAGGTTGTCTTACCGGATGCCTTTTTTCTTTGTTCATTTGATTTCCTTGCCTGAAATTCCTTTGTTCAGATCTAGAACTTTCTCCTTTCTTATATCCAAGGCCTTGCTTGTCATTTGCATTCTTTTGGCCTTGAGTCAACTCATCAAGCTTAATTGAGCTAATCTTGAACTTCTCCTTGTATTCATTTCCAATAGCAAGTTCATCCCTAAGAATAACAATATATCTTTCAAGCTCTTCTTCATTGCTTCTAGATTGTTGTAGTTCAATCTCCAACTGAATGAATCCTCCATTACTTTAGCTACATTCATCAAATCTTTCTTTTAAGGACTGAGCAATATTCTCCTCATTCTTCTTTCTTTCTTCAATATCCTTAGTCAGCTTCATCACCATAGATTCCATCTCATGCTTTAGGGTAGCATTGTCTTTGGCAAGCTTTTCACATTCTTTTGTTATTTCCTTCAAGGTTTGATTAAAGTGAACATCATCCATGATTTTTCTCTCTTTTTTCTTAATCTGGTCACAAAGATCCTTTCTCTTCTCCCTAGACTTAATAATCTAATCCTTCAACTTTTGAATGAATTTCTCAGCATCCTTAAGATTTGCTTTCAATTCCCGAACTTTTTCTTTGGACTAATCAAGATCATCAAGTGCCACCAAAAGCTATTGTTGAAGACTACTAGAGTCCATTAAATTCCAAGATCCACCTCAAGTTGTTAAACTTCTTCTAAGGAACTAGGCTCTGATACCAATTGTTGGAATCAAGGAACACTGAGAAGGGGGGTGAATCGGTGTTCTGCAAAATTTAACTTTATTAATTTGATCTTTAAACTACTTATAACATTCAACCAAGAGAAAGATGCAAACACATAAAGCAATCATCCACACCACCATAAAAAAATGATTTTTACATGGAAACCCTGTTAGGGGAAAAACCACGGTGGAGGTTAATCCACAATTTGAGTACTCAAAATATAAGTGTTTTACAAAAATGGGAATGCACTTGCATTCAGGTGCACTACCTAGACCTCATTGCTCAAAAATAGAAAGGCTCACTGCCTTACAAAGGTATGAATTACAACCAAAATATTTGAACTAATAAAGTAGCATCTACAAATGCCTGATTACAATTTCGGTTAGGCTCATCAACTGCATTCTTGACCTTTTGTCTGATTCTACTCTTCTGCTTTGCTCTGCTTCAAATCGCATCACAAAATTCTTTTGTGCACAAGAGAAATTGTGCATAATCACTCTACAACCCTTTTGATATTCGTAATATACATCAACACACTTCGAACACACACCAAAATGATATAATCGATCACTTATATATTTTTGCAATAAAAGATTTAATCAACCATATGTCGGATTTAGTAAAACATAAAATATTTTCCAACCATCAGCCCAATCCACAAATGATTTTTAATGTGCACCTACCAAAGTTGGCCATAACATAGTGAGGAACCAAAACAAAATCCTCAAACCTGAAAATACTTCAAACAATTTTGCCTTGAATATCCGCAACACACCACATTCACTTAGTTGGTCTTCTAGCACTATTAAACATAAAATCAAACACCAATTGATGCAACAACACAAAACTTGAGAATAAGATATTCTAGATGCCCAACGACCTTCCTTGAGATCCACAACCAAAACTGATGATCTGGTAATGCATATGGATTGACAAACTCAACTTCAGTCGAATAGCCTGTTCTTCACTTTGTCTTCTGGTATGAACAAATATTGAAGTGTGGACCGGATCAATGAATTAGGTTGCCATCAATGAGAACAATAAAAGCCATATGCCAACACTTCTTTCTTGTAATAAACACAATGATCATCTTTACTATAAATAGATTCAATGTGCAAGACATATGTTTCAAATTTTTGACACCACATCTGAGGAGGGTATTTTTAAATATATTGAGACCTTTTGAATTTGTAAACTAACTTTTCCTTACCTGTTTCTGTAAAACACTTAGTTTGTATTGTGTATATATCCTCCTCTACGTCCATATATAATTTATTTTTCACATTCATCTATTTTATCTCCAAATTAAATGATATGAAACATAAAATAGGAATCCAATTGAATTAAAATTATAAATAGGATAAAAAATTTCATGATAATCTATTTTGATGCAAGAACATCTAGGGGTACTAGCATCTTGCGTCACAAAAAATATTGTTATTTCAATTTTGTTTATTTTCAATAAGGGCTTTGGGGTTATGAGAATACATATTTTGATTTGCAACTTTGTAATTCCCCTTGGGATGAAATTGTAATTGTAATTTTGGTGGGAATTATGCATTTATGAATATTTTTTAAGGTAAAATTGGGAAAATACCCCTCTTGGACGTCCAAATTCTTGGTGAGGACCATTTGGGGTGCATGTGCTTGCATGTTCAAGTGCATGCCTTGCATGTAATTGCATGTTTGTGCCACAATCTTTTCATGTTGTTGCATGACTGTATTTGGATCCGTCGGGGCCACCAGGAGTCAAAGAAGGTGTCTTGATTGATCAAGATGATTGGCCAAAAGTTAGGCGCCCATGTGAAGGAGGTGAAGGAAATGAATTATTTTATATTTTATTTTCTTATATCTCCTCAAGTTGGGCATTGGGATTATTGGTGGTTTATGGAGATTGTTTTGGGAAACTAATGGTGGTTTCTTCTCACACAATTTTTATATAATGATGCTTGCTCATTTGGAGAGGGGGGCTTTTGGGAGAAGTTGTGGTTGCATACCTAGATGCTTCTAGAATGAAGCTAGAATGTTGAGTTGCAGATTTTTGTATGTGTGAATCCCATGTTGTATGTGAGCATATGAGCTCCATGATTATGTATTTCATTTTCAGATTTTGAAGTTAATATATGTTGCAGATTTCTCTTCCATTTCTATGTGTTTCAATTTAATTCGTTGCCTTCTTGCATAGTGTTTTATGTGTGATTGTGATCATATTTGAAAGGGAGAGTCTCACTTCCTTCTTCATATTTGGAATACCCTTTTGTCACAAACCTTGTATACTTTTCTAAATTTTCTTCAAAATTTAAACTCCTTTTGAAGACCCATTTGTACTCAAAACTTAATTGAATTAATCTCACCAAATTCAAGAATAATTTTTATCCAAATATTACATCTCTTTCTTCATTTTTTTCTTCTAAATTATCCTTATTTTATGGCAAAGCCTCATTCATGATTCTAGGATAATTGTTAGTGGGAAATACCAAAAAATACTATAGAAATAAATAGATGTACATTTCCAATTTATTTCTTTCTCTTATGTACCTTGTCAAGGCTGGAAGTTATCAAACTCTTCATATTTTGAATTACCATGTGATTTTCCATTTTAATCTTCCCTTCTTTCCCATCAACCTCAACAAGTTCATTTTCATATACTGGTTTTCTTGTTTCACATCAAACCATATTTATGCCTTTTTATAACCTTTCTCTTCACTTTACTTTGGTTATACACAATAGAATAATTTTTTTATTTCACTAAAAATAACATCCCCAATGTGAATCAATTTAAAAAAATAGAACTCCAAATCTTATGACTCTTAACATTTTCACTATAACCAATAAAAACATACTTTTTTATTTTAACATATAACATGGTTCTTTTCTCCTTAAATACATAGTCATATGAATCACAACTAAAATTTCTTGAATTACCAAGAGAAATTTTATTATTATTCCAAACCTTACATGGAATCTTATCAATAAATATTTAATTAATAGACCCATTGATGACATAACAAGCAATGCTTATCACTTGAATCCATTTTTTTCTCTAGACTAGCAATACCTATCAAACTTCTTGCCTTCTCCATTAATATCCTTTTCAACCTTTCATCCACTCTATTTTGATCATGTGTATGAGGTGGTATTTTCCCTTTCTATCACATTTTTCTTGCAAAACATTTCAAAATCATTTTTTAAACTCTCCATTGTATGTTCTCATTATTTTTATACTTCTCATTGTTAGTGCCTATATTTGTATGCCTCAAATTCATGAAAATAATAGGTCCTTTCCTATTTTTCCTCTATCTAATTTTTCCCATAATTTATATATGATATGAGAGATCTTTAATTGGCCTCTTTGTAAAAAATGATAAAAAAAACACCAAAATCATAAGCCTAGGTGTCATCCATGAAATAATTTGTCTAAGGCATGTGTCAAAAGTTTTGGAGGATCAAGAACCTCTTGAATCTTCAACAAGGTTCAAATTTTTCCTAATTCTTCAACATGAATTAAGGAAAGTGGTTAAGGCACTAAGGTGTTAATGAATTCCAAGGTTCATGAACTTGTCAAACCTTTAATAAGGTTCAATAATTACCCAAGGCCCTGATGATCTTCAAACATGAAGCTAGATAAGTGATGTGTTAGAGATTTTTAAGGTTCAAGATGTTGGTAGATGGTCAGCGCTCCCCTTGGGATTTGTTACATGGACTAACTGCCTCATGTGGATCCATTAACTCTAGCAGTTGTATTAGAAATTAACATGTCGATCTTTTGGTGCAATGACAATTGTGGGGCCAACAATTGGTATCAGAGCCAAAGGTGTCAAGTTTGAATCCCCTCGGGTAATGCTCAGGGGGATTTTGTTGGTAGATGGTCAGTGCTCCCCTCAGGATTCATGACATGGACTAACCACCTCCCATTGATCCATTAACTCTAGCAGTTGTATCAGGCATTAACAGGACAATCTTTTGGTGCAATGACAACTTTGGGGCCAACACAAGAACCTCTTGAACCTTCAACATAGTTGAATAAGTAACAAAATCATCGACAGGTTCAATATTCTTCCAAGGGGATGATAAGAATTCAAGAGAATCTAAGGAAGAAGGATGTCAGTAACCTAAAGGTTTTGTGAAATCACAAATGAGCTTCAAAAATAAAGGAAAAAAACTGACAAGGAATATTTTGACAAGTTCTAAGGTTCCTAAACTTTCCTAATCTTTGAAAAATTTAAAGGTAGTTTGGGCCTTCAAAAGGGCTAGCAAAGGATGAAAAGTGAAGCAACTGATGAAGTATGGTTGTTAAGGGGTTCTTTGGTTATTACACTCCTGAGCTTCTACACAAGTTTAAATCAAATCTATGATCCTTCTCCCTTCTTCCTTCACATTTACCTAGACTTCCAAGAGAAATGAAGGCCTTGGCACCAAGTCTTTATTTCCAAATCCACCTCACACATAAGTCCCTATGTGTGCTCCCTTTCCCTTTCATACTAGGTGTCCACCCTCAAGTGAAATTGGTAACTTAGAACATAGTTCCATTTCCCTATTTACCCCACACCATGGTTTTTTTTCTTTCCCTATCCCTTCCTCAAAGCCTATAACTCCAAGTGAACCTTACATCTTCATGGTGGTTCCAATTTTTTATTCCCTTCCCACCCCTTCCTCCCACAGTTCACTCATTTCTTTCATAAAATTTTTGGACTTCCCCTACACTTTTAGACCTAGTTCCAAGGCCCCTCATAGATTCAAAAAATCATATTTGGACTATTTCACTCCCTAAATACCTCACATACCTATTCTTCCTACCTCCATAGATCACCCATCACTCCATTCATGTCATATTTGACCATGCAACCACTAGTTCATATATTCCATCTTGAAATACATTTATTTAACCTACATAAGATGTCACATAGAAATATAATTGAATATTGCATGTGAAACCATGTTACAATTAATGAGGGTTGTTGATGTTCCATCCATACTCTTTGACCCATGATAGATATTTGTCATTAATTTTGAAGGTTCTATAAACTTGGATGAATTATACATTCCACTTTCATGGGTTCCATTTTCTTTGGAGCTCTCCATGATTAGTTGGATTCCTAAAACAAAGAAACTATATATACTAGATCTTTATTCATTCAAAGTAGATTATAGAGAAACAAACATTAAAGGTTTGAGCTACAAATGAAGGAATGTATCTTGCATAATGTAGAAATGATTTCATATTGTACATATTCTATAATGGTATGTCTCCATGGTAATTTTTAATTACTCATGGGAATATTTTAATCAAAATTATTGTTGATACAATTGTAATAGGGGTTTGATGTATATGTGAAAACATCTAGTGCATTGCAAATGATTTGTAATGGATATTCATCTATTGAATATGGGAAATTTTAGTTCTAATATAGATCATTAATTATGTATATGTTATATGGATGTAATCTTTGATTGTAATATTAATGAGAATCTAGTTCTATTGATTTTTTTTATGATTTCTTCCTCTTTGATGTTCACAATATATTTCCTAATGTAGTAAACATAGGTACAAATTGGTGAAGGATTGAATAAGGAGGAATTATAATAAGAATTGAAAGTTACAATCTTGTAATAAGCTTACCTGTGCCTTGATTCAATTGAAAGAAGGAATTATTGCATTAAAAAAATTATCCTCACATGAAAGTGTCACAAATGATGAAAATGTTGCTTGAACAATAGTCAAATTGATGCATCATACATGATGAACATAATTTTAGATGATGATTGTGTATGTAGATAGGTAGAAGAAGGTGTTGGTGCATCATGTCACAATAATACATATGATGAAGACAATTTTTGCACCTACCTTCAATTGGATATGGTATTTGTGGGTTCTTGTAATGATGAAATATGTGATGAAATCCAACTTGAAAATGAGGTAATGAACCTACTATTTGATATATCCAATTGGATGAAAAGGAATATGTGTGCATAGGGAGACAATTGAGTGAATCAATTCATGGAAATCATAATGATGATGAAATTTTGTTAGGAAAAATCCCACGCTTCATTTCCAATAATAGTGATAAATAGATTAATATTATAGTAGATCATGTGGAGGTTGAAGGCCCTTCTACTTCAAGTCATGATTATCAACCCTTTTCCTCCTATGTTGATAAATTTTACACTAACTTGTATTAGTTAGATGTATCAACAATTCAAAACATGAACAATTTTGACTACCATGATGAAAGTTTCAAGGAAAAATATATTTTTCAAGTTGCTACTAAGCTTTATTGTGTTACAATCGAATTTTGTGCTCATGAGTAGGAGGAGGGATTTTTTAGCATATGATGACAACTACATATAGTATATAAATTTACATTAATGAGATAAAATCAAAGAGGCACTAGAGGATGGAATCAATCCATCATTTGAGATATCTCAATATGATTCTTATGTTGATGTTGCAAATGAAGAGGTGGATTAAATGCTTGATGCAAACATGTAATACATTAGCATGTATTATAATGATGTAAGTTGACTACCTATTTTCTTAGATCTTGATAATGTTGATTATGAATTATTACTTTGTGATCTTATTTCTACTATGGTGGATGATAGTATTCTTGAATTGGAGTCTTTTGTGTGGGTCCAACATACAAATGATAGTGACTTTAAGAAGCACCACATATTTCAAATTGAAGATCAAATTGTTGTTCAACTTGATAGTGCACTTGAGCTTGATAAAATTCCAATTTGAATTGCAAGATGATTTCCTTCCTCGTGTTAGGAAATTTTGGTGTCAAGTATACTTTTATTTGCCTTATGAATTGGATTTATTCTCTTTTTTTCCTGAATTCAAGTAAGTAGGTTAGTAGGTATCACAACAATGCACTCATGTATGAGGGAGGCTTACCTTATTCTATGAGTTCTAATTATTTTGATGTCAACTTGGTTTTTAAAGTTTCATCCCCTACTGTTATGTGCATGCATGATGCATTTTTAAATAGGTCATGCACCTATTACTTATAGTTTCCTTGTAGTAATAATATTAATATAAAATTAGATCTTTAATTATTGGGTCATGTTTGTAAGTGGAGGCGTGATGATAAATTGATTCATTTGTTGCAACTAAGTTGTGTAAATATTTTTAGTTTGAGAGAAATAAATCCTTCAATAAGCTTATCTTTGATAGAGGCAAGAATTTGTAGCAGTTTGTGCATGGCCTTGTGCCATGTATCTTCATACAAGGTCTAACTGGAAAGTGATAAATAGATTTTACTTCTAGCCATATATCCAATTTCCTTTTGCATCCACATCATTGGATGAAATTTTAATATTATAGTGTACATAATTATTCATGTTTTCTTGTATTATACATACTATTTTGTTCCTTATTTTATGTTTTTTCTTGTAATTATCATGCTTTTATGTAGTAGTAACCCTAGTTTGTCATGATGAATTTCTTTTGTACCATTTCCTTTTGGTTCCCCATTTTGGTTTTCTTCCAAAAGATAGTTTGATTATTTTTGTTCTTGCAAGAGGCACATGTTCCCAACTAGATTAACTACTTGTGCCCATATTTACAGGCCTCCAAATTTATAAAAATCCAAGGTCCTTTCCTATTTATTTTTGTCTACCTTATTTTTACCATCAAGCATATTTTATTTGAGATATTTAATGGGAATCTTTGTAAAAAATTCCAAACCCCCCCCCAAAAAAATAAGCTTGGGTGTTATCCATGAAATAATTTTTCTAAGGCATGTGTCAGAGGTTTTAGAGGTTCAAGAACCCACATGGTTTAAAATCTACCTAGGTCTTTGAAATGAAGGAAGGAAAGTGGCTAATGCATTGAGGTATTGGTGAGTTCCAAGGTTCATGAAATTTTTAAACTCCAACAAGGTTTAAGGCTTCCCAAGGCCATAATGATGAAGACATGAAGTTCACTAAGTGATGTGTCATAGGTTTCAAAGGTTCAAGAACCTCTTAAACCTTTGACATAGTTTAAGAAGTATTAAAATAATCAATGAGTTCAATATTATTATAAGGATCAACAAGAATTCAAGGAAAGCCAAGGAAGGAGGATTTCAATGAGTTCAAGATGCATACACTTGATATTTCCCAAGTACACCCTTGTCTCAATAAACTAAATAAACTTATTATCTAGCTAAAGCCTCTTCACCTAATGTATCCCGCCTTATTAAATAATCTTATTATTTAATTTTTCATGTTTTCCTCACACATACCACCTAACATGGCTAAAATAATTAAATAATTTCAATTTGGCTATATATTCTCTCCACCAAAATTCAAGAATAAAGGGGGTCTTAAATGCACTTGTCCCTTAGATTCCTCATGGTTGTAACAACTTACTATATTTGATAAGTGCATCCTAACTCTTCAAATTTCAACAACCTCCATCATGGCCCTTCATTCTCTCCTCAATCCTAGTGATGTCTTCTCCTTCATCCTCCATTTTTGATCTTTTCATCACATCTCCACTATGCATTTCCTCTCCTAAAAGCCTATAAATTAAGGAATCATCATATTCATTCCATCCATTCTATTTGTGCTAAATATATGTTGCAAAAATAGGTCTCTTTTGTGCACAAGAGAATCCACATTTCAATCACATGGAGCAAATAAAACTTGCAATAGAGTTCATTGGAAAATTTGTTTTTATTTTTTATCTTGTTGTTTTGTTTTAAATTCATTTTCATGTTTTACCTAAGGTTTTATTTAGCTTGGAATAGACGGATTTCATTTGAATTTTCAAACTAGTACTCACACAAGGTTTCATTAACTTACTAATGAGGTTCATCAATGAGGGAAAACACTCCCATGGGAGGATGTTGACAAGTTCTAAGGTTGTTGAACTTGCATAACCTATAAATTTTTTAAGATAGCTTAGAGATCCAACATGGATGGAAAAGGATGAAAAGTAAATCAAAGATAAAAGTGTGGTTGTTGGGGAGTTGCTTGGTTCCTTAACACTTTGAGCTTTTACCCAAGTTTAAATATACCCTATGCTCCTTCTCCCTTCTCCCTTCACTTTTCCACATATCCTAGTCTTCTAGGAGAAATCCATGTCTCAACATCAAGTCCCCATTATAAAATTTTCCTTGTGCTCTATTTTGCATGTATTCTCCCTTTCCCTTTCTCAACTAGTGCAAAACATCGGGTGGAACTAGTAACTTGGAACATAGTTCCATGTCCCCATTTCCCCACACCCTAATCTCCATGGTTGTACCTATCCCACTCCCCTTCTACTCTAGGCTTTGTGTCCCTTAGAGCCTAGATCTATAGGTGAACATTGCACCTCCATGTTTGGTTTTGATTATTGATTCCATTTTGCTCCCCATCTCCCACAAATTATTTCATTTCTTCCACAAAATTTTTGGACTTCCGCTACACTTTCAAACTTGGTCCTAAGGCCCCTCTTGCACCCAAAATCCCATTTTACTACATGAAAGCCTCACATCCGTATTTCATCTACTTCCATAGATCACTTGTAACTCCACTCACACCATATTTAACCTTGCAACCACTATTTCATCATTTCCCACTTAAATGCTAGAAGTATGAAGATGTTGTCATTGATGTCAACTAGTTGTTATCATTGATTTCAACTATGTGTATGGAATCTAGTTAATTGGTTGTATATGTTGAGGATATTGAGAAAATTGTAATAAATAAGGTTTGCAGGTATTCAGTGTATGCTCCAGGACGTGCTCCATATTTCTTCTATACTTGTGCAGTCCTGACATATTGTTCATGGTTGTTGGTGGTTGCTGTATCTTGAATTTTTGGCTTCTAGATCATTGTACAGTGTGAGATATCTTCACCAATATGTGAACTATGCATTTTGATGTGTCTGGTTATGGTTTGGGAGAAATGTAATTACTCTAGATTTCTCCAAATTTTGGTTTCATCACTTACGATTCTGAGAATAAGTTGATAAGGTCGTGTTCAAGTGAAATTTGTTGTCTGAAAAGATTGGATTGAGTTAAGGATGCATGTGCTTAATTTTTTTATGTGTTTTACATGGGTGTTGGTCAACCTTGTGTTAAACACTACTTACGAAGTTCACAGAAGTGTTTCAAGGCATGTTGGGACACATTTAGGTCCTCATTAAGTATATGTTTGGGTCACCCTCATTCTAATTCCACCGTAGAATGTTTTGGCACCGACCTAATTTGAATTTGTAAATACAAATGGTGTGTGGCCGACCTTGGATGGGTTTCAAGGTTGAAGACGGTATAAGTATAGGTTGAGATGTTGGTGAAATACAAGATATATGAAAGATAGATGTGAGATATGTGTGTGTGATGTGAGTTCGAGTAGATTAGTGTGAATTTCAAGTGTTGAGTTGCTAAAGGTTGTTGGAAATACAAGGGCAGACAACTGAGAGGGGGTGGGTGAATCAGTTGTCACAGAAATTCAAAACTTATTCAACTTATTAACCTTATTCTCTAATCTGATTATTAACCATGAAAAGATAAATCATCAACACATCAGAAACACACATAACACCAATATTTTTTACGTGGAAACCCTGTTAGGGGAAAAACCATGGTGGAGGTTAGTCCACAAGATTATACCCTATTAAAAGTATAATGAAAATGAAATATGGGGAATGCACATGCATTCAGACACACTACCTAGAGCTCACTGCTCAATTACAAAGGAAGACACACTGTCTTACAATGAGATTCAAATTAAAGCCATCTATATTTTGAACTGATAAAATAACATTTGCTAATGCTTGATTATAGTTCCAATTAAGCACGTGAACACTTCTTCACTCTTCTTCACTCTCCTTCACACTTCTTCACAATTCTTCACACTTTGCTCTGCCTTCGAATAATTTTGAATATTATTCACACGCACACATAGAAGCACACCTTTTTCACGCTTAAATTCAAATAAACAATCGCTCTTATACATCCACAACATGAAATTTCATTGCTATAAGTCGGCCACAAAGAAATAATAAAATGAATATAAACTATCAGCCCAAAACATTAAAGATTATCAATGTGAATCAACCAAGGTCAGCCAAAACTTAGTGAGGACCCAAACCAAAATATCCAACATGAAGACACTTCAATTAATTTCTCCTTGAAGATACACAACACGCTACAAACACAATGTCATCCAAGGACAAGAAAAACATGAACACGCAAGAGAAAATCGCCAACCACGATCACAACGATCAATGCAGATGTGCAAAAAAGATAGAGCATGATATAGGAACATCCAAAAGCATCATGAATCACAAGAGAAGCATCCAAAACAACTGAACTAACTGAAATAGCATCATCTTCAATCAAGAACACCAACTGAAGAAACAAAAAAACTGTTTGAATGAAAATATTCATAACTTGATCAAATCTTCATGCGGATCTCTGAAACTTGATGTGGATAAAATAGATACACTTAGCAACAAAAAATTTAGTCCACAACCTCTTATCAACAAGGTAGAAAAATAACCACCATACTGAACTTCACTTCACCACTGACAACTTGGAACTCATTTATTGCAATTTTCTCAATATCCTCGACATATACAGCTTCAAATAAATTTATGCTAATAGTGTTGACATCAATGAAAACCACATATCATCAACACAACCACAACATCCAAAAATATCCCCCTTTGGCATTTATGACAACACATGTTGTGAAAAACACCATCAACACAACTAACTATTGCTTAGGTTTTGACTCATCTTCTCCTCAACACTTTCACATAATCTTCTCCCCATAAGGCTCTTCTCCTCAGATAATCACTAGTTTTTCACATGACTCTTCTCCCCCTTTGACATCAATGACAAAGTTCTCTAAGCTCTGAACCACATATCTAAATTTTTGAACATTTGACTACTCCCCCTGAGTAGCATCCACCACAACATCAATCCGAGACAAGATATGACTGTGAAATGTATAGACTAATGCAATGCAATGCATCTTTAGTTCTGATTAGGAGGAGTAATCACCGCTAACTTCCCTCTAAGATACTCAAAAGTATCCTTAGGCAATGAATTGGTAAAGATATCTGCAATCTACTCCTTAGTAGGCACATACTCCAATCTGACTTCCTTTTCGCTTACCTTCTCCCTCAAAAAGTGAAACTTGATAGATATATGCTTTGTTTTTTAATGCAACACCAGATTCTTGGAAATGTTAATAGCACTTGAGTTATCAAAAAATATAGCAATAGGCTCCTCATATATAATTTTGATATCCTTCAACATCAGTTTCATCCACAGGACTTGAGTACAATTATTAGCAGCAACAATGTATTCGCCCTTTACAGTAGACAAAGAAATGGAATTATGCTTCTTGCTTAACCATGAAATTAGCTTCTTACCCAAGAAAAATGCTCCATCACTAGTACTTTTACTGTCATTTACATCTCCTACCCAGTCAACATCAGTAAAGGCACTCAAAGTACGATCATCATCTTTAGGATACCATAGGCCAAGATCAACAGTTCCCTTCAAGTATCTGAAAATTCTCTTCGCATCAGTCACATGAGATTATTTTGGATTAGCTTGAAATATTGCAACAATACATACATCATTCATGATATCAAGCCTAATTTGAGTTAAGTACAACAATCCACCAATCATTGATTTGTATCTTTTTTTATTTGCTTTCAGAGAATCATCTTTTGTTTTCAACTTGCATCTGATCACCATGGGTGTACCAATTGGATTTGAATCTTCCATACCAAACTTCTTCAAAAATTCCTTCACATACTTGGACCGAGATATAAAAATATCTTTATCTAACTGAGTAATTTGCAATCCCAAAAATAATTTCATCTCACCAATCATAGACATCTCAAATTCATTTTGCATCTCATTAGAAAACTTCATGCACAAAGCATCATCTCCTCCAAAAATAATATCATCCAAAAAGACTTCAACAATCAAATCTTTATCATCATTCTTGAATTATAGATTACTATCAGCAGTACCTTTGTTAAATCCAAGCTTCAACAAATACTTGTCCAATCTTGCATACCATGCTCTAGGGGCTTGCTTGAGTCCATACAATGCTTTCTTCAACCGACACACCATATCTTCTTTATCAGTCAACTGGAATCCATCAAGTTGCTCAACATACACTTCTTCTTCCAATTCACCATTTAGAAAAGCTGATTTTACATCCATTTGATAAACATTGTAGTTCTTGTGAGCAGCATAGGCAACAAATAATCTTACAACTTCAATTCTAGCAACAGGGGAAAAGGTCTCTTCAAAATCAATTCCTTCCATTTGTGAATATCCTTTACATACTGGCCTTTCTTTGTTTCTAACCACTTCACCTTGCTCATTCAGTTTGTTTCTAAAGACCCATTTGGTTCCAATGACATTCTTATCCTTAGGTTCAGGGAACAAGAATCCATGTATCATTCTTTTTAATCTATTTTAACTCTTCTTTCATTGCTTCAATCCAATGCTCATCTTTACATGCTTCATTCACACTAGTAGGCTCAGTCTTTGAAATCAAGCAATACTCTTTTGCAATCTTTCTCCTAATCTAGACACCTTTGTTCTTATCACCTATAATCTAATCTTCTGAATGATTCAATCTTACATACCTTGGAGTCTTCTTAGGATTTTCTTCAACTTCAGGCTCTTCTAATCTTTCTTCTGCTCTTTCACCAGTTTATCCTTCTTCATTTTCTTGATTTACCGGATTGATTTGCACTTGATTTGTAGTTTGAACTTGCTTTCCTTTGTTTGTACTATCATCCTGATCATCAGAGTCATATCCATAGGTTCTAGATAGTGTACCAAAGTCTTCATCAACCTTAACATTTGTACTTTTAACCATTTTCTTCAATCTTTTATTGTAACACTGGTAGGCCTTACTTTTAGTAGCATAACCCAGAAAGATACCTTCATCACTCCTAGCATCAAAATTTCCTATGTCTTCATCTCTCTTAATATAACATCTGCTTCCAAATATCTTGAAGTATTTAACAGTAGGCTTTTGACCAGTCCATAGCTCAAAAGGGGTCTTACCAGTATCACCTTTGATTTGTACTCGATTGAGTGTGTACACAGTAGTAATCACGACTTCTCTCCAATAGATATGAGGAACATTTCCTTCCAGAATCATATTTCTAGCAACATCTTCAATTGTTCTATTCTTCCTTTCCACAACTCCATTTTGTTGAGGGGTCCACGGTGCAGATAATTGTCTCTTTATTCCATGTTCTTCACAAAAAGTATTAAATTCACTGGAAGTGAATTCACCACCTCTATCTAATCTCAAACATTTAATATTCAAACCTGTCTCTGTCTCAACCATAGCTTTAAAGATCTTGAACTTTTCTAGTGCTTTAGATTTCTCCCTTAAGAAAGTAACCCATACCATTCTAAAATAATCATCAATGAGTAACATGAAATACCTGTAACCTTGTAAACTTCTGACCTTAGAGGGACCACATAGATCAGTATGCACAAGCTCTAACAATTCATTTGAACAATGCTTTTTACTCCAAAATGAAATCCTAGTTTTCTTTCCCAATTGACATTCCTTGCATATTACATTGGTAGGTTTCACCAACTTAGGTAGATCTCTCACATCCTTAGTGGAACTTATCTTGACAATATTATCAAATTTAACATGACACAACCTCTTATGCCATAACCAAATTTCATCAACTTGAGCAATCAAACAACTTTTACTAGCAACACTCAAGTGAAAGATATTACCTTTTTTTTGTATCTAATGCAATTTCATTTTCGGAACTCAATATTCTGCACTTTCCATCCTTGAACTGAAGATTGTATCCCTTATCAACCATTTGACCAACACTCAAAAATATTATGCTTCAAGCCTTCTACATACAAAACGTCATCAGTATTATGCTTACCATCAAGAGAAATGCAACCTCTTCCATGGATCACACCAGTTGTATTATCACCAAATCTCACAACACTGCCATCATACTTTTCCAAGCTTGCAAAATTACTTTGGTCTCATGTCATATGATGTGAACATCCACTGTCAATTACCCATTCATCTTTTTCTTCAACTCGAGAAGCTAGGGCTTTCTCCACATTTGTACAACCAACAAATTCAATAGATACATGATTATTTTCCTTGATAGCAATAAATACCCATTCATCATCACTTCTATTTCCTTTATTAGATTCATCATCTGCCATGCCTTCATCAGCAGCATAGTAACAATTCTAAAATCTAGGCTTGTTATGTCTTGGTTTAGCAGCTCTTTCCGAACACCTTGATGCAAAATGACCTATCTTATTGCAAGAAAATAATTTAAGAGGTAATTTTCCTTCATACTTACCTTTTCCTCTCGGTACTCTTTTGACAATAAGTGCTTCCAGCTCTTCTAGCTCTCTTTATTCTTCTTCTTCAATCTGTCTAATTTCATCCTCATACTTGAATGTATTTCTAGATGAACTCTCACCCAGATCATATCTCTATCTATCTCTTCCGGAATTAGTAGCCTTAAATACAGATTCAACCTTAGGAAGGGCATCACCAAATTCTCTCAACTCAAAAGCAGTCAACTTACCAACCTATGTATCTCTAGTTATGTTTGTTATAGTCCAAAGCTCTTTAATAACACTAGCTTTGACTTTGTAAGAATCAGGCAGGGATCTAAGCACTTTAGCAACAATCTCAGATTCATCTATCTTTGCACCAACACATCTAATACCACACATAAGTTCATTCACTCTTTGCATGAAAGTATTAATGTTCTCATCATCACCCATTCTCAACCTTTCATGTTTCCCTTTCAAACTCTGCAACTTAGCAATCTTTACATTAGCATCACCTTCATACAAGGTTTCCAACTTTTTCCAGATCTCATAAGCAGTCTTCAGATCCATAACATTTGTCATCTCAGAATCAGTCAAAGCACTCAATAAAGCTTCCTTAGCCTGAATATTATACTCAACATCTTCGATCTCAATAGAAGTAGTAGCACCATTTTGTGGAATAATATACATATTGCTTGTAATGCTCCAGTAGGGTTCACTAATGCATCTCAGATGGCACCCCATTCGAGTCTTCCACAAAGAATATTTTTTTCCACCAAATATTGAACTATCCTTCTTGTAACTTGCCATCCCGGATCACCTTAAGTTGTTAAACTTCTTCCAAGGAACCTACTCTAATACCAATTGTTGGCAATACAAGGGAAGACAACTGAGAGGGGGGGTGAATCAATTGTCACATAAATTCAAAACTTATTCAACTTATTAACCTTATTCTCTAATTTGATTATTAACCATGAAAACATAAATCATCAACACATCAGAAACACACATAACACCAAGATTTTTTACATGGAAACCCTGTTAGGGGAAAAACCACGGTAGAGGTTAGTCCACAAGATTATACCCTGTTAAAAGTATAATGAAAATGAAATATGGGGAATGCACATGCATTCAGACACACTGCCTAGAGCTCACTACTCAATTACAAAGGAAGACACATTGTCTTACAAAGAGATCTAGATTAAAGCCATCCGGATTTTGAATTGAGAAAATAACATCTACTTTAATGCCTGATTATAGTTCCAAATAAGCACATGAACACTTCTTCACTCTTCTTCACTCTCCTTCACACTTCTTCACAATTCTTCACACTCTGCTCTACCTTCGAATGATTTAGAACATTATTCATGCACACACACAGAAGTACACCTTTTTCACACTTAAACTCGAATAAATAATCACTCTTATATATCTGCAACATGAAATTTCATCGCTATAAGTCGACCACAAAGAAATAATAAAATGAATATAAACTGTCAGCCCAAAACATTAAATATTATCAATGAAAATCAACCAAGGTCAGCCACAACTTAGTGAGGACCCAAATCAACATCTCCAACATGAAGACACTTCAATTAATTTCTCCTCGAAGATCCACAACACCCTACAAACACTATGTCGACCAAGGACAAGAAAAACATGAACACGCAAGAGAAAATTGCCAACCACAATCACAACGATCAATGCAGACATGCATCAAAGATAGAGCATGATCTAGAAACATCCACAAGCATCACGAATCACAAGAGAAGCATCCACAATACTTGAACTAGCTGAAATAGCATCATCTTCAATTAGGAACACCAACTAAAGAAACATAAAAACTGTCTGAATGGAAATCTTCATAACTCAATCAAATCTTCATGTGGATCTCTGAAACTCGACGTGGATAAACTAGATACACTCAGAAAAAAACCCTTTAGTCCACAACCTCTTATCAACAACGTACAAAAATAAACACCATACTGAACTTCACTTCACCACTGACAACCTGGAACTCATTTATTACAATTTTCTCAATATCCTCGACATATTCAACTTCAAATATATTTATGATAATAGTGTTGACATCAATGACAACCACATATCATCAAAACAAGCACAACATCCAACAAAGGCAGTGAGATGAAGGTGTACTCTATCTTTCAAGCATGTTTGCAAGTGTGTGAGCGAATTGTGGTGGAATATTTGTTGCATTGAGATAGTTTTCTCTCTGTAACAATCCTCTTCTATCTTCTTTGTAATTATGTGGCAGTGAGCCGTCCAGCAATGAACCCTTGTTGGATAGTGTGTCCTATCTTGGTAGTGAGCCTTTATATTCAGTTTTAGAATTATTTATATTGTTAGCTAATCCTCACCATGGTTTTTCCCTCATTGGGTTTTCCACATAAATCTGGTGTTATTGTGTGCATGATTTTATTACTTTCAATTTTTGTTTCTACATTAAGTGATTAAACACATTAACAGAGTAAGGGTTTTGTGAATGCTAGTTTATTTAACTTCCGGTGAAAGTTTTAAAGGTTAACATTTTCAATTGTCTTGTTCAACAATTGGTATCAAAGTGAGGTTCCTTGGAGAAGAGCTTAACTGCTTAAGGAAGGTTAGGGATGATAAGCAAGATCATTATTGAGTGTCCTAAGTTCGATGACACTAACTATGCATTTTGGAAATTGAAGATGGAAGGATATTTGTCATATTGTGGATATTAGATCGAGAAGTTTATTCAAAACTAGTATGTTCCTTTGATGAATGGTCCAAGTACTATTGATGAGATCAAAGCACATGAAATTAACAAGCAAATATTTATTATTGTCAATAGTCTCTCACATTTTGAAGTAGTTAAAGTTATGAATCTAAAGATTGCTAAAGAGGTATGGTATAAGTTGGAAAGGATGTACGAAGGAGATGAAAAGGTTAAACAAGAAAATTTGCAGAACTTGGAAGCACAATTTGAGATCCTATGAATGGGTGAAGATGATAACATAAAATTCTACATGCAGAGATGAGCTGGTAGGTGGAATGAGAGGAATTGGTGCATAAATAGATGAATCCAAGATAGTGAAGAAGGTACTCAAAACTCTCCCTAATATATACAATGAAAAGGTATCTGCTATAGAGGAAATTGTAGATTATAATTCTTATACTAAAGATCAATTGATTGGTACAATAGCTTCAGTTGAAATGAGAAAGCTTGGGTTGAAAAATGGAACAAAGATAGAAACTGCACTCAAGGCTGCAAAAGTGGAAGATTCAGATGAAGATAATCTTGATGAAGTGGAAGCAAATTTCATAAGAAGAATGAAAAAGGGCTCCAATAAGTATCAAGGAAAATTACCATTCAAATGTTTTAGCTGTGGAGGAATAGGTCATTATGCTTCGAGATGTCTAAAGAGAGCTGAAAGAAATAAACATAGACAAGATAAAGAAAATAAAGGAAAGATGATCAAAAGAGCATATTATGTCAATGAAGATGTTGATATTTCTAATGATGAGTCTGATTATGGAGATTTTGATGATAATGAATGATTTTTCCAAGCTTTAAAAGATGAATCTACTTTTGAAACATGTTTGAAGGAAAGTGCTCCAAAGAAAGTTGAAGGTACTATAGTCTCTACTCTTCATGCTAAACAAGAAGAGAATTACTGGGTTGTTGATAGTGGCTGCTCAAATCACATGACTGGTGACAAAAGTAAGTTTGTTAAACTTGAGAAATATGATGGAGGCTTAGTTAAGTTTGGAGATGATTTTGGTGCTAAGATCTGTGAGATAGATTCAATCAATTTTGATGGAAATCATAATACTAATGGTGTCTACTATGTTAAGGGTTTGAGACATAATCTCTTGAGTGTTGGACATATGTGTAAAAAGGGATATAATCTTGTGTTCGAGGATAAAAAATGTGAAATTAGAAAAGGATCCAAAACTATGATTATTGCTGGCAAGAAGACCGAAGGAAACATTTATCAACTTAAAGGTGTTGATGGACATTGCTTTATGTCTCAGATTAATGATAGTTGGCTATGGCACCAAAGGATGTGTCATGAATTTTGATAAAATGGTGAAAATTAGTGCAATACAAGTTGTGAGATATTTACCAAGGATTACTGTAAGATGGGGGAAAACATTCTAACTTAGATAAAGTGACAACCATAACACTTCTAAGCTAAAAGCCTCATCTAAAACAAGAGAATACAAGCAAAGAGAGAAATCAAAATGAAAACAAATGAAATAAAGCAATCCTCATTACAGTTGATTCACTTTTCTTGTCTCTCCTATTTCTTATTTTTCTAATATTTCCCTTATATTTGTTTTTGAATTTGTGCAAATACCTGCAAATAGTAAGCAAAAACGTTGAAGATAATGGTTGTTAAGGAAAAAATGGAGGAAGGCTACTTTTATAGAAAACCATTCAAATGGATGGTTGAGATCAAACTTCTAGAAAAATGCTAAGATCGACGTTGGAGGATTGATGCACTAGAAAGTGGTGGGCTATTGATGGCTATGACACCGATGGCTATGACGCCAACGACTATGACAGAGACGACTATGACAAAGATGACTAAGATTAATGAGCAAGTGGGAGGAGATGGATGAATTCAAAATTGAAAAATAATTAATTCATGAGAAAGGAATATTTGGCCAAGTGGAGGATAAATAATTCATTCAAATTATTTATTTGAGAAAAAGAGGAAATGGATATTTAATTAAAATGATTATTCAACCATTTTAATTAAATGGGAGGAAAAAGAGACATTTAAATAATTAACTTAGATTAATTATTTAAATAGGGGGAGAAGTTACAACGAATAAATAATTTTTATAATTATTTAATCATAAAAGAATTGAAAGGCTAATGAATAGATAAATAATTAATGACAATTATTTAACTATAGATGAATAGGCGAATAATTAAATAAATAATAATTTATCTAATTATTGAAGAAGGGGATGTTAGCAACACAATTAATTTATTTAATTGATCAGGATAGAATAAAGATTAGAAAGTGAATTAATTAAATAATTAAAAATTATTTAATTAATAGAGGAATATGATCAAGGATAATCAAATAATTAAATTTATTTAATTATCAGAGGACGACGACCAAAAATGACGCTCACAGACTTAGGAAATTTTTCAGTGTCTACAATTACAAAACATGTTAATGCAGTTTGCAAGGACTGTCAGTTTGGAAAGCAAGCTAGAAATAGCTTTAGGTCAAAGGAACAATCTACTACCGGACTACTAGATTTGATTCATATAGATCTTTGTGGTCCTACAAGGGTTGGAAGTCTTCAAGGTGATAGGTATTTTATGCTTTTGATTGATGATTACTCTAGAATGACATGTGTTACTTTTCTTAGAGAGAAATTTGATGCATTAGAAAAATTCAAGACATTTAAGGCAATGGTTGAGAATGAAGAAAATTTGAAAATAAAATGTTTGAGGTCTGATAGAGGTGGTGAATTCACCTCAAATGAGTTTAATATGTTTCATGAAGCCTATGGCATAAGAAGAAATTTTTCTTCCCCTAGAACTCCTCAATAGAATGGAGTTGTTGAAAAAAAGAATAGGACAATTCAAAAAGTTGCTAGATAAATGACAATAGAGGCAGGTCTACCAGAAGTTTACTAGAGAGAAGAAATTTACATTGTTGTTTATGTGTTCAACCAAGTTCAAGCAAAAGCTAACAACACTAAAACTCCCTATGAGCTATGGTATGGAAGAATTCTTATTGTAAATTATTTCAAGGTATTTGGAAGTAAATGTTATATCAGAAGAGATGAAGATAATCTAGGAAAGTTTGATGCTAGATTTAATGAAGGTATTTCCCTTGGATACTCTACTAAAAGCAAAACTTACATATGTTTTAATAAAAGGCTAAGAAAGGTTGTAGAAAGCACAAATGTTAAGGTTGATGAAGCATTGAAGAATTCAATTGAATTTGATGGATATGTATCAAATGAACCTGATTGCAGAGAAGTAGAAGTTGTTGAAAAACAAGAAAATCATAATGAAGAAGAAGAAGCTCTGGAAAAGGCTCCTAAAACCCCTAAGTATGTGCAAAATAATCATTTAGAAGATCAAATCATTAGATAGAAGAGGAAAGGTGTATTGACAAGAAGCAGTTTTTTTTTAAGTTGAGGTAAATTATTGCTTACTTTTTGAATTTGAGCCTAAGATAGTGTGTGAGGCATGTAAAGATGAACATTAGATGAAAGAAATGGAAGAGGAACTTATGCAAATTGAGAAGAATCAAATTTGGGAACTAGTTCCTAGACTAGAAAACAAGAACATAATTGGAAGTAAATGGGTTTTAAAAAACAAACTAAATGAGAATGGAGAAGTGGTAAGAAACAAGGAAAGGCTTGTGTGTAAAGGCTACTCACAAGTGTAAGGTATAGATTTCTAGGAGACTTTTGCTCTAGTGGATAGAATGGAAGCTATCAAAATGTTTTTGGCATTTGTTGCTCATAAGGATTTTAAAGTTTACCAAATGGATGTGAAGTTTGCATTTTTGAATGGTGAGTTAGAAGAAGAAGTCTACATGGAATAACCAAAAGGATTCCAATTGCCAAATCAACTAGATATGGTCTACAAATTGAAAAAGGATTTATATGGTTTGAAGCAAGCTCCTTTAGCTTGGTATGCAAGATTGGACAAATATTTGATTCAACAAGGTTTCAACAAAGGTATGACATATAGCAATTTATATTTTAAGATTGAAAATGATAAGATCTTGATAATAGTTGTGTATGTGGATGACATTATCTTTGGAGGTAATGCAACTATGTTTAAGATGTTTGTTGAAGAGATGCAAAAAGAGTTTGAGAAGACTATGTTTGGTGAGATGAATTTCTTTCTTGGACTACAAATCAATCAAACAGACAAAGCGATTTTTATTTCACAATCAAAGTATGCAAACGAAATGTTGAAGAAATTTGGGATGGATGGTTCCAAACCGTTATGCACTCCTCTGGTAACTGGCTACAAATTGAGTAAGGATGATGATTCCCTTAAGGTTGATCAAAGCGAATACAGATCAATGATTGGAGGACTATTGTATTTAACTGCTACTGGACTGGATATCATGCATGCAGTTTGTTTTGTGGCTAGATTTCAAGAGGATCCTAAAGAAACACATATTTCAAATGTCAAGAGGATATTTAGATATCAAAATGGAACTCTGGATTATGGCTTATGGTATCCTAGGGATCCTGATTTACACTAAGTGCTTATACAAATGCAGATTGGGTAGGTTGCATTAATGATAGAAAAAGTACAAGTAGTGGTGCATTCTTTCTTGGATGCAAATTGGTGTCATGGTTACGCAAAAATCAAGATTTGGTTTCCTTATTCACTGCAGAGGCTTAGTATATTGTTGCAACATCTTGCTTTACACAGGTTTTGTGGATGAGACCGACATTGAAGGATGTCAAAGTAATGAATGATGATCCCATCTCTATTTTCTATGATAATACAAGTGCAATTAATATTTCAAAGAATACGGTGATGCACTCAAGGACAAAGCATATATCTATCAAGTATCACTTTTTGAGAGAGAAGGTTATGGAGAATGAAGTAAAGCTTGAGTAAAGTACCTACAAAGGATTAGATTACTGACGTATTTACTAAGGATTTTCCTAAAGATACTTTTGAGTATCTCTGAGAGAAGTTGTAATGCTCAAAAAAGATTACTCACATGTAAACAAGTGTTTCTAAGAAATTTTACACATTCCAAGTAAAATTAAATCATTCATATAACATGAACTATCCATAAGAGCTCAAAAAGCAAGTACAATAATGATCTTCATTTCAAGTATCTAGATGGAATACAATACATCTATGTCAATGTTACAACAATAATCTTACATCAATAAATCTGGTACAATGTTACATCAATGAGCTTTCATCAATACATCTATTTCAATGTTACATCAATAATCCTTCATCAATACATCTATTTCAATGTTACATCAATAAACCTTCATCAATACATCTATTTCAATGTTACATCAATAATTTTCAAAGTAAGGTTTCATTTACAAATGGGCTATGTAAGCCATACAAAGTAATATAAGAGTACATCCATAGCATAAAGATACTCTGATCCTCAACCGCCTTGACACCACTAGACTTCTTGCAAGCAGAGGCCAATAGTTTGATTAAGGCGCCTTTTCCGCCCAACCATGAAGTACAAGACTTCCTGGAGTTCTTCCTAACTCGAAGAAAACCTCGACCCTGCACGAGGAGCCTAGCAATCTAGAACAATAAAGCAAAAGGGAACTCTCGATGCATGCCTGATGCCTATATGCATTCCTATACTAGAAAAACATATTTCTTGCATTCAGGATGTGGTAGAGACATATAAAAATTCTAGGATTTTTAATTAATCCATCTATTTCAATGGTGCATTTGCTTGGCCAAGCATTTAAACATAAATGGTAGTTTATGAAAAGGATAAACTACTATCTCTATGTGCCCACATTCTGCCTCTTGTCCTAGAAGTTTCTCATAAAGAAAAATAATAATGCATTTTCCACATAAAATTTTATTCAGTTTAAAAACATTTACACATAAAAGCATTCTATCATAAAACATATTTCATTGCCAAATTCTTAAATATATTTGCATAAGTACAATAAGTTATAATCTACAACTCACAACTGATTTTACAATTTCACTATGTATTTCATTCTTCAAATCAACTATACTTCAATGAATAAAAGCAAGTTTATGCCTGTTAGTGATCCAAATCTACACCCCTAATGCCAAGCTAGGAAAGAACTTAGCAGGTTTGGATGTAACATGGGACTACTTTTAGGTTGCGGGTGTCCTATTCGAAAGCAAACCTCCAAATTATGGGCTGGCTCCCCTTTTGATGCCACCTAACTACTAATTTTTGAGGAAAAGGGGAAGAGATGCATAAAACATAAACATTAACTGAAATTACCTAAGGTGATACACCAAAAACCAACTAAGACCTGATAATAGCCTATCACATTCAAAACAATATCATAAAACTCTGTTTACACAACTCATTTTCACATGCATTTCACATAAATAATTTATAAGGAGGTTTCTAAATAGGGATTTTAGAAGGAAAACAAAATGTCTCACAACTAACAACACTATTAACTAACACAGCTTATAACCTCTTACCATTCATTTTTTGCTAAACAGATGCCTAAACATGAGACAAGTTTGCAAGGAAATATAAATTTCACAAAAAAAATTTGATCAATCACTAACAACATACTATGAAACATGAAATGAGAAGGTAAAATAATCTATTTTATTGATTCAAAGTACTCACTGTATCACAAGTCCATCTAAGTTACAATATTGCTCCATGCTAAAAAATAACTCCAAAAACCAAAGCTATCACTCTGCTGGAAAGAAAGAACTCCCTCCCAAAAAGAAAAAATGAAGTTACTTAAGCAAAACCCCTCAAATCCCCTCACACATGTCCATCTAGAAGGTTTTGGTCAGATGCAGCAATGAGGCCAAAAAAGAACCTTCTAAAATCACTCCAAAAAGTCCTCCAAATGGTCCAAGGTCAAGCCAAGACCATAGTCATGACAAAAGTGTGACAAAATAGCCTCCAAAATAGCACATTTCTCTCCAAAATAGTCAAAGGCACAACTCACACACTCTCCTCATGTCTACAAGTCATCATTTTGTCTCCCACAACCTTTACCCATGCTATATGTGTGTTTTGAAAACACAAGACTCAAATATGCATTCAAAATAATAACTTGATCAAGTGATTCATAATACACCACTTAATCAAGCTATTTTACATTTTAAAACAGAATGCAAGAGGGCCCCACCACCTCTTTGAATTACATTACATTTGCATCAAAAATGACATAAAATAAAAGTGATTTTCAAATCACTTAAATGATATTCTTACACTTTGAAATAAAATGAAAAATATAATGTAATATCTAAATGCTTCCAAAATCATTAAGCAAAATCAAAACTCCAAGGCATTTGATAATTTTCACTTACCTTCATTCTACACTTCAAGGCCACACACTTGGTCAACATTCCCCATGATTTTCAAAGGAAAAACAAAGGCCCAATGATTCGGCCTATATGGGAATCAGGGACTCCACACATCTTGGAAGGCATACTTTAAGTCATTAAGGCACCATAGGATCAAAGTTAAAGGCACATCACTTGGGACTTAGCACATTTTGAAACAAGGCATATGTGTCTTCATGGAGGACTTAACAATTTTGAATGACAATAAAAAACATAAGGCACAAAAATGCCTAAGTCATGGCATTTACCATCGGCCCCCCATAACACATTTTAATGTGTTTTCATTTTTTAAAAGAAAGGGAAAAAATCCTATTGACCATGTAAAGGGGTCAAACCCTAAACAACAAAACATGAAAAGAAGCAAAAACAAAGCATTCATTTTTGCTTCGATTCTTCTAGAAGAAGCCTCAACCACCATGAGGGTTTGAATGGATAACTGGAAACACATTTTTGACTATATTTTCTAAGCATTTTCTGATGAGAAACACAGAAAAATGATAGGTTATTGATTTTGTGCACAAAAATTTATGTTTTTCCATTTCTTTGAAGGCCATTTGATGTGTAAAGGCCTCGGCTAAAAGCATATTCTGATGAACTTTGTTCCACTTTTCTTTTTCTATGGTTACTTCTTCACACAACCACCATTGTGAAGCTATGAAGCTTGAATAAAGGGCCCTTTCAGTAACAGAATGCTTGCAAGTTGAAGGAAAAATGCATAAAAGCTTCGGTAAGCTTTAAGTCGACTCCATTTCTTCTAGTTTTTTGAGAAAAAAGAGCTCTTTTCAATCCTCCAGCTAAGAATGAAGCATAAAAATGCTTATTTCCTTCTGTGTTTACATTTACATGAAGAAACCCCAACATTTTAATTATTTCTGTGAGAAAAATCTACTCCTTCAAGCTGTGGCCAAGAGAATAGAATAGGGTTTTTTCAATGACATTTGTTTTGCTTCAAACTTCATGGTAAATTTTTTAATATTCTTTAATTGCATTTTTCAGCTCAAACCCCAAGTGGATTTTTGATGTGTGAATAAAAACCATATTTCTTGGTGTGGCTGTAAAGAAATGAAATGGGATTTTTACATGCTTTGTTGTAGAAAGTTCTCCATTGAAATACCTCTGCATTAGCATTTTAAACTCAAACCTAGATGGGTTTTTCCATATGTAAATAAAACCAAATTATTTCCACCTCTATATTTGAAATTCCTATCTCATTTGTGAAGAAAACTTGAATTCATGCTGCAGCTGTAAGAATGCATGTGGTTTTGGAAATACCTCTATTTTTTACAACTTTGTACACAAACCCAAATGGGTTTCTTCATTTTGTAGCAAGCTTGCAATTTCTGGCCACGACCATGAACATATGAACTGTGTTTTTGAATTCCTTTGTGGTTCTTTTCTAGAAAAGAAACTCACTGCATTTCTCCTTTGATTTCTCAGTATTTGAAATTTATGATAAACCCAGATGGGTTTTGTACTTGTAGAGGGAAAACTTGACTTTTCTATATTTTTTGCATTCCATCAAAAACCCCATTGCACATTATAATTATCCTTTATTAGGAAAGATAAAAGGACAGTCACTCTTATCTACTTTCTGTTTGAATGCATTTTCCTTGGCCTCCAAAATTTCATCATAACCACAACACATGTATTTCCATGACTCTTGACTGGCATCTCCAATATGCTTCCACATTGAAGGTTAATAACGAATGCTAGGAGATTCTCTATGTGATTAGGACTTCAATTGTTTTATGCAAGATCACTGGCTATCACATTGTCACATTTATTACTTATGCTTACAAAATTTCTTTTCTTGAGTGATTATTCATTGCTATATTTTTTAAGCACTAAAATGATCATCTAATGGAAGCTCTAATCTTGATATCTTAGGATGGACAAAATCTCATGTTATGACTTCTTGAACTAAATGTTTGTCATTTGTTCATAGTGATGAATACTTGATTTCAAAGAGATCAAATGGTTGCCTGTATTTTGTCACCATCTTCAAGACTATCATTATCTTTGTGCATCTAGAATGTGTGCATGGCTGTAGCATAGTTGGATGCCCTCACTACTTTTACTTTGAATTTGTTTAATTTGAAAAATAGACTCTATTATTGCACTTTGAGCTTTCCTCCTTTGGTGTTTCCCCATTTGGTGTACTCCATACCTTAAGAGCTTCAACTATGTATTGTTATGGCAGTCTAATCAGGTATACTATCTTTCAAACATTACCTTTGTGCCTCTTGTGAAGGCCTCCATTTCTCCATAGCAAACAATGATGCCTCCCTGTTTTTGTCATTTTTCTCTTATTGTCACTGTCTTTCATTTCCTCTCAAAATACTAGCTTCTGGGTCTTCTACTTTTCAAATCTAACCATATGAATGAAACACAAAGTCACAAGAATAACTAATAGAACCGTCAAGATACACTTTTTGACAATATTTTAAACCAACATGATGAGTCCACCAATGTTTGAAACATGTCAAGATCTATATGTGGGTCATACAATAAATGTATGTAAACAAATGTAGTTGTAAAACCTTAAACATGCTCATGCATATGGAGGTGTAGAAGCATAATTCCATGAGTTTTTATACTCCTTGCTACCTTTTAAACCCGTAATTTGATCTTCAGGAGCTGCATTCCATATCATATAGAACTAGATGTCAATTATAAAGTTCTTGACATTGATTATAAAGGTATCTTTATCTTAATATGATCTTGCAACTTTCACATATTTTCCTTTCAATGATAAAACTGTAGTCTTTTGTTTCATTTATCTTTGTGTTTGTAACCTTGCTTACTATGCTTATATCTTTGAGAACCATTGACTTCCCTTTCTCATAACCCTTTTGTAGACTATACAACATATCTTGAATTGTTTCATGTGTTGGGAATTGTCTACTTACCTCATTCACATGCTTATGTTTTCCATAGTTTAAGCATTCAATGATTTTCTCATGTATTGAAGTCACTGCTTTTAATGTAAAGGCACCTACTATACTTCACAAGTACAAAATAGATTGAATGTACTTACCTTTTCTTTAATTTTTGTCATGTGATTCCTCAAAACAACTTATTCCATGTTGCTTGATTGAATGCTTTAACATTGTTTCCCCTTCATGAGATGTAGCATGCATCCTCCTTTCTTTATCTACCCCAATCCTCATGATTCCCACAACCATTGCTTGCTGCCCCACATGTTTGTAAACTGGTTTCCACAAAAATTGCTTGCCTTTTGATCATGTGCAACAAATACACACCATCTCCTGACTTTAATTCTAGTGGGAAAACACATGTCACCTATGTTGGTGACCTGAAAGCTCACCATCCTATGTGATGTGTGGTTGTCCAATAGGGTTAAGGTGAGTGAGACTTGACAGTACCTTGGATTATTCCTTCTTGTTGCCCCATATGCTTCATGATGGCTTCAAGCATGCCTTGATTTCTCCTTCATTATTTAAGAGATGCATAATTGAACTTGATGCATCTCTAAAATCACTACTTATTTTTATAAAATGGATCATGGATCCACTTAAGATGATTGAAAGACATGTCCAGCAAAATGTACCTTTCTTTTGACATGATGGAAGCCATATAACTAATTCATTATGAAAAGATGAAGTATAAACTCTTAACAACTCAAATTCCATGTTGCGTCTTTTGAATCTGATAATGAAAGTTGATCAACTAGTGTGATTCCATGTTGATTTAATGCATTAATAGCATGTCTATCTTTGATCAAGTTTCTCAATTTCCTATCCCTCTTAAAACATCAGAGGGCAGCATGTTGAGCTCTACCCTCGTGGGAGCCACATTTAACCCACATGTTGCAATTAGTTGAATCAGAACAGTAACAAGACTTGTCCTAAAACTGTACAAGGAACACAGTTAGATAAACAAAGCATATCATAGGTTTGTTTGATCACTTCTTTCTTGTTTTCAGGGACACTTATGGTATGTTGCTATTTTAATGCTTGTAGACATTTGATCACACGTTTATGGATGTTTTGCATATAATTTTGATCAAGGATCTTTCATATCTCTAACAACGTGGTTTTAATCCAATGAAGGAAACCTAGGAGTAGTGAGGAGGGAGTCAAATGGAAGCATAGCAATAGAGATGATACAAGGCCTAGTCAATGAGATTCGTCATTCCACCAGGCAATGAGAAGTCCCTTTTCATGTTCTATGCAATTTTAATTTTGTATCCATATGCGTATGATTTCTTCTTTACTAACATTAGGATAGCTAGTCCCTTGGCTTGTGAGGGACATTTATACTATCATGATTATCAATAAAGATTACATTAGCAATTCATATGGTTCTCTTTCTCATTTTTCTGTAATTGCAACATCGAATAAAATGCAATTTGTTTTTTGACAATCTCTTTCATGAATATTAATGAACTTAGCCGACTATGGTTTATCTTTTAAAATGTTTAAACGAAAACACAAAAAGAATAAACACTAAGTTACCTGATTTCAACTGAAAGCTAAAAATCAGGTAACAATGCCATGTGCTCATTTTCATGTACATGCAAGATATCACACATTCTATCTCTATTTGAAAGATTTAATCTAATTAACGGATTGATGTAAATTTGAAATAAAAACAAACTCCAATCAGCATTATATATACATTATACATAAATTTAGAAATGTACCTCTTCTAATACCAAAATTTATCAGTTTAAAACAAAAATATTGGTTTTTTCCAACCAGATTCATTTCTAATTTCTGAATTGGTTTATTCTCAAGTACAAATAAATAAATGTATAATCATATCTAATTGTTTATATGTATATATATACTTGGCAATTATCAAAGTATGGTTTCATTATGCTTATCCATTTAAGTCAGAAGAACACACTGTAGGTGTAATAATTGTTGGCACATAAACTATATATTTATGTTACTATATATATGTATATGTGTGTGTGTGTGTATATATATTGATACATATATATGGGAAAGTACATATGTAGAAATGCAAATATATACAGCCCCATAGAAAATACACAGTAAGTATATTTGACAAAGCAAATTAAATATCTGTATTCAGCATATGCATAATTGCATATATATACAACCCCATATAAAATACACACTAAGTGTATTGACAGTGCAAATTAAATATTTTAGAGGTCTGGGAATTTATTTTAAAGCATTAAGAGAGTAGGGGCCGACGCCCCCCATTGGGGAGGCACTACCTGTGGTGGGAAATGCTCCCTCCATAGGCCGCGGCTTGTGGAGGGCGCTTCCCTCCACAGAGAAGCCCTCCCCCAATGGGGAAGGACGTGGCTGGGGAGGGAAGGCTCTACAGATAGGTTTAAGTTTGCAAATATTGAAACTAAAACCAATCTGGCTACTATCAAAGTACGAAAAATTTGATAAAAAATTTTGATATCCTATTCTGTATTTATTTATATATATATATAGTTTAATGTATGTATGTATATATATATATATATATAATTTACACGATTTGAACTAAGTTTTCAATCTAAGAATCACACAGAAAACCCCAATCTAGGCATCGAATATTCAATACCGTGAGGTTGCAATATATATATTGCAACCTCACGGTATTGAATATTCAATGCCTAGATTGGGGTTTGCAACCTCACGGTATTGTGCCTAGATTCTTGCGATATATATTGCAACCTCACGGTATTGAATATTTGATGCCTAGATTGGGGTTTTCTGTGCGATTCTTAGATTGAAAACTCGGTTCAAATTGTGTAAATTTTATATAATCTGAGCATCGAATATTCAATACCGTGAGGTTGCAAAATTTATATATATATATATATATATAAAGGATTGGGAGGATTGTACATACTTCACAGCTATACCAATAAATTTTGCACAACAAGCACTTCAACTACAAAGATATTATACAGTAGTTTTAAATAGTGAATTCAATCTTTCAACAATACAACAATCTTTCACACACTTTGAAAATTAAATGCATTGGAAGAGATTAAAAACCTGGAAAAGTTGCCTCCAGTTGAGACTCCCTTCTTCTTCTTCTTCTCCCATCCTTATCTCCCTTCAAATTTGATTTTTGAAGAATCTTCCTCTTATTTTCTTTTCTCCTATATTTTCTTCTTATTTCTACTATTTTCAATCTACTAAAATCTAAAACTTCTATTGGGCAACCATTTTCATTTATTTTTTGTAGAGCAATTCAAGAAGAAATATCAAGCAGTTGTGTTTTCTCGTTATCAATTTCCTCTTTTTAAAGTTTTCACTTCCATTCTCAAGACCTAGTCTTGAAAATAATAAAAATAAAAATATAATTTATTTCTATGCATGTTATTTTCCTTGATAAATGATAAAAGGAAATTCCATTGTAGTTGCAACTAAATACTTATCGTCCGTTAGAAAATACTATTTCTAAATTACAAAGGAAAAATATTTACCCTTAATGAGCAATGAGTAAATATCATTTAATTGCAAAATAAATTTTTATTCCAAAGAAATAACATTCAATTTGAAAATAAAATAATTATTCAAATTAACCAAGCATTATCATTCAATTATAATTAAAATTAATTCTTTTTTTTTTAATTTTGCTCTTATTTCATTACTTAATTAATTTTACTAAACATTATAAAATTTGCAAACAATAAAACAGTCAAGCTAATTTAATTCTAAATGCATCTACATGATTCTAGGTGCTTGTGTGTGATTGAGAGAACCATTCCTGCTTTACCCTACCAAGAAGCTAACCTCCTCTCCTTAATTACACCCTTGGTCTTTGATAACCTGTAGTTCAAATACACTTAGACACCCATTAATAGTTAGTATCCAGATAAAATCCAAATCAAAGCAATAAAATGCATTAATTCAATTATTACTATTCTATTTTGCTTCAATTTCGAAGTAAATCCATATTCAATACTTTTCAACTTTTTAAAAATTAAAGCAAACATTTTTCATATTCCATCACACCAAAAACACCATATTATTTATTATTTACTCTACCACACACATTCAGTCATATATCAAATCCACACAAAGCCAAAAGAAAGCGACATCATTGTTCAAGATGTGACAAAAGCTAGGGGTTATTGCCCCTCCTTTCTTGAACTAGATGCATATGGAGATGCATCAGTCTGATGGATCTATGGATCTATCTTTCTTTTGAACTGATGTTTGGTGGCTTCCTCTCAAGGCGAGCAGGTAGTATTTTGTGTTTTCATTGTACAATTGATTGGATGCACTCTTAATGGGGATTATTTAGTATTGGTAATGTTCTTGGTGACAAAGGGGGGGAACAATGTAAAATATCTTTTGACTTTTCCATTGATGTCAAAGGGGTAGAGAAAGAATCATGTGAAATTTTTTATCTACACAGGGGGAGAGAAAGTAAAAGTTTTCATGAGAAAATGTGTTCAGAGTTGTTGTGTTGTCTTTGATGGTTTTTCACATCATGTGTTGCCATCAATGACAAAGGGGGAGATTGTTACAAGTATGAAGGTGTTGTCATTGATGTCAACTAGTTGTTGTCATTGATGTCAACTATGTGTATGAAATTTAGTTAATTGGTTGTATATGTTGAGGATATTGAGAAAATTGTAATAAAAAAGGTTTGCAGGTATTCAATGTATGCTCCACGATGTGCTTCGTATTTCTTATATGCTTGTGCGAACCTAACATATTGTTCATGGTTGTTGGTAGTTGCTATACCCAAAAAATTTGGCTTCTGGATCATTGTACAGTGTGAGATATCTTCACCAATATGTGAATTGTGCATTTTGGTGTGTTTGGCTAGGGTCTAGGAGAAATGTAGTTGCTATGGATTTCTCTAAATTTTGGTTTCATCACTTGCAGTTATGAGAATAGGTTGATAAGGTCGTGTTCAAGTGAAATTGTTGTCCGAAAAGATTGGATCGAGTTAAGGATGTGTGTGCTTAATTTTTTTATGTATTTTACACGGGTGTTGGCTGACCTTATGTTAAACACTACTTATGAAGTTCATGGAAGCATGTCGAGGCATTTTAGGACTTATTTAGGTCCTCATTAAGTATATGTTTGGGTCACCCTCATTCTAATTCCATCGTATAATTTTTTGGCACCGACCTAATTTGAATTTGTAAATACAAATGGTATGTGGCAGACCTTGGATGGGTTTCAAGGTTGAAGGCAGTATAAGCACAAGTTGAGATGTTGGTGAAATAAAAGAAAAATGCAAGATAGATGTGAGATATGTGTGTGTGATATGAGTTCGAGCAAATCGGTGTGAATTTCAATTGTTGAGTTCCTGAAGGAAGTGAGTTGAAGGTGTACTCTATCTTTCAAGCATGTCTGCAAGTGTGTGAGCAAATTGTGGTGGAATCTCTGTTGCATTGAAATATTTTTCTCTTTGTAACAATCCTCTTCTATCTTCTTTGTAATTCTGTGGCAGTGAGCTCTCCGGTAGTGAGCTCTTGTTGGACAGTGTGTCCTATCTTGGTAGTGATCCTTTTTGGCAGTATGCCTTTGTATTCAATTTTGGAATTCTTTATATTGTGAGCTAGTCCTCACCGTGGTTTTTCCCTCATTGGGTTTTCCATGTAAATCTGGTGTTATTGTGTGCATGGTTTTATTACTTTCAGTTTCTATTTTTGCATTGAATGATTAAACACATTAGCAGAGTAAGGGTTTCGTGAATGCTAGTTGATCTAACTTTTGGTGAAAGTTTTAAAGGTTAAAATTGCTACAATTGATTCACCCCCCCACTCTCAGTTGTCTTGTTCAACATTAAATACATCTATTTAACTTGTGCAATATTTCACACAAAGATATGATTGAAGATTGCATGGGCATCTATGATCCCATTAATTAGGGTTGTTGATGTTCTAGTCATCCTCTTTGACCCATGATAGATCTTTTTCATTCATTTCAAAGGTTCCACAAACTTGAAAAATCCCTACACACCACATCCATGGGTTCCATTTTATCTCAAGGTCCCCATGAGTAGTTGGACACCTGAAATAAATAAATTATAAATACCAATTCTTCATTCGCTTAAATCTTTGGTCATTGAGCTAAATTTTTGGGAAAGAAAGTTTTATAGGAAATTCTAGAGCATTAAATGCTAAAGGTTTAATATACAAATGGAGGATTATATCTTTTATAGTATATGGAGGATTTTTTATTGTACATCTTCTATAATGGTGTAACAACCCAATCCATTAGTCCCAAAATTATCACAAACTTTTTTTTGTACTATCTTTTATTTTAAGTTATTAAGTGTCCATTCTCTTGCATACTCAAGGAATCATCTATCCATCAAAACAAGACATTCATCCACCCATCAAAATAAGATGGGCATCCATCCATTAAAAAAAAAGGGAATCCATCATCTATCTATCAAAATATTATAGACATCCATCCATCAAAATAGGATGGATAAATGCTTTGGCCAGAGACTTTAGACTCATCTGAGTCATTCTTTAAAGACTACACTCCCTAATGAAAGTGCACTAAGTTCCTTCTTTATGTGTACATAATAATAGTAAAATTCTTAAAACAACCTTAGAATTTTGGCATAAGGCTCTTGAGGAATCAAGTGATCTTTCTTGTATCCTTCTAAGTACACAAGGAATATATTTTATCTTGATATTAATCTTTGAGATTATACCATTTTCACTTAAACAAATAAATTACTCTGATTGAATTAATCTTATATTGTTAAATGAGTTAACATAATCCTTCTTAGATATACCCTAAGCCCCATCACTGAATGCATGAGTATCGGGAACATCCTTTATTTCCTAGATTGCCTACATACCCTACTTCCAAATGGGATCAAGGCATAAAATATGTATTTTTGTTTCTACTCTAAGTTTGATGTGAGTTGTGTGGATACACAACCCTTTTCAAGGCACATTTCCCCAGATAGTTCATTTGTGGCTATTATCACAAAGGGAAGCAATAATTATAAGTAAATAATCATCATGACTATTAATTGTTTGCTAAAATAAACTAATGACTAGTCCTAAAATAATGTAACCTTGAAATCGTTGAAACTATAAATTTAATTCTCATGATCAAACAAATTTTAAAAAATAAACAAATTATATAAAATCTTATTAAATCCTATATGTAGGTTCATTAAGTTTGAACTAATGTATTGTATTTATTTAATTAATATTTTTAGATTATTGATCCAAGGGATATTACTTGTCCCTTAAATTTATTATCAACAAGATATTCCTTATTTCTCCATGACAATTTAAAGGGATGATGCCAAATACGTCATTATTGCAACTTTGTTAGACTATAGATGCAGTAGCTCAAGCACAACAATATTACCTATAAACGTGAGCCACAAGAACCATTGATATCAAACATTACTAGTTTTGGTTTCATTTTTTTGTTTAAAGTTTTCTAACTAAAAAATAAAAATATTATACTAATTATATTATACAAAATATTATACTATTTCATTGAAAATAGAACTAATCACTTTTACAAGATAAAATTCAACTAATACTAATTGTTAATACCAAATTATTTTAGAAGTAGACACTTATTACCAAATAATTTTCAAGCACATACTTATTACTAAGTTCTCTTGCAAAATAAAATTATTTCATTATACTTAGTAAATAAATACTAATACTTGCAAATAAAATTTATCTATTTCTTTTCTTAAAAATAATTGCTAATAAATTATTCTACTTCTATTTAATTTTGAAAATAAATGCTAAGTTCATATACGAAATATAACTAGTAAAATTAACTAAGTCCTTTATCTTGCTAACTTTTATCTATTTATCTAATTCAAATACTTGCAAATTTAATATTTATTAGTACTAAATACTTTAAAGAAAATTTCTTTGCGGTGAAAATTCAACTATTTTTTTTCTAACTAAATGATCATATGATAGTTTTCTAGAACTTTCTTTATTAAGATCTAGAACAAATAAAAAAACTAAATCTTTAACTCTAAAATCTAACATAAAAGAGTTTATTTTCCTAAATTTTCTTTTAGTTTTGAGAGTTACTAGTTTAATTTCTAAGATTAAAATGAAGTATTCACACTTTGATTGTTTCATTTCCACTTAGTAAGATTCTAGTTAAATGAATTTCTTTTCTATCTTAAACTAAGAAATCATTCTAATTTCATGGATTGAAAGTCAAGGTGTTTGAGTTTTCTATTTCTATTTTAAAAAAAAATAGATTATTCAAATAATTTATCATCTAATTTGATTCAAATAATTATTCAAACTAATTCTCTTTGCATAATAAATTTAAATACCTTAGAAAAACAAAGATTATACTAATTTCTAGAAGATTGCTTTTGTAAAAATGAATTTAATTTAACTATTCTATTTATGTTTGCAAAACAAATTTAACTAATTCTAACTATACTAATATAACATAACTATTCAATTTACTTTTACAATAAATTCTAGCTAATTCCAAATGTTAATGAATTCAATATACTAATTTCTTGAGTTGTAATGTAAATTAACTATTAATAGACTTGACTAATTTTAATAAAATTATATATCTTGAAATCTACTTTATTTAAAAGCTAATAAATTGATATAATTTAATTATTATTAAAAATAAATTAATATCTATTACTAATTATCTTTGAGAAAATAAGAGAGCAAAATGGAAAAGAGGATTGAAATTTGGGCAGACGATGCAAATGCTATTCTACCTTTGTAGGTGCCACAAACAAGGTTGTGTAGGATCTTCGATAAAGAAGGAGCAATACAAGCCAAGTAGATAAGAAGCAATGGACTAGGAACCTCGACAATTCGTGGAAAGGAACCAATGGTCTAAGGGGCTTCAATGAAGATTGGATGTTGGATAGGGGGTTTGATGCAAAGGCTCACAAATGTTGGAAGAACAAAGGTCACCAAAAATCAAATTGGAAAACAATAAGGTGCAAGTCATGGAGAAGAGGTCTCAAGGAAAACACATATTACTACTGGATATATTCATAAAAGGGGTCATTCGGTGGTAGGTATGGTCGGCTAGGGAAGAAAGGTGTTTCTCCCCCTAATAAGATACCAAATCATTGGCAAAAGGAAGACATCAATTAGGCACAATATGAAAACCTTGGCAAGCTAATGCCACCATTCAAAATGTGTGCCAACACAATCTAGTTAAACCAAAGGGCTATTAATGATTCAAAAAGGGATACAAATTAGATTAGCTAGCGAAGGAAAGGGCCACAAAGAGATATGGTATGGCATAATCAATCTATAACCCTAGATTTGAAGGAGGGATTCCAGTAATCTAGAAGGTTTAGCAAGGCGATGGTAGCTCCTTCCAAATTTATGCAACCATCAAAGAGATTTCTAAGAGAGAGAACCTTCTTCGCCAAATGGTACGTAAGTGGTTGCTCAAGAAAGCAGATGCAAAGTGTTGGCAGATGGTCAACGCTCCCCTCAAGATTCATGAAAAGGGACTAACCACCTATTGTGTGATCCATTTCTCTACCATTTCTATTGGGCATTAATAGATCAATCTTTTGATGCAATAGCAAACATGGACCGACAATTGGTATTAGAGCATTGGGTCACAGGTTTGAATCCCCTTGGGTAATGTTGAGGGGGTGATTGTTGGAAGATGGTCAACTCTCCCCTTAGGATTTGTGACAAGGGACTAACCACCTCCTATGAAATCCATGTCACTACTATTTGAATCAAGTGTTGATAGATCGATCTTTTGATGCAATGGAAAACATGGGCCGACACAGAGTTGGTGGAGAAAAAACTAGGGTGTAGAGTTATGTATTCATTTCCTAGCTAACGATTACCTTATGATAATAAATAAAGAAATCAATAATGCAATGTAAAACACCATTGATGGATGGTATAGGCTTTTACTTGAAAGATTGGGAAATGAATTTTGATCCCAAAAACCATGAAATGAAAAAAGTGTTATTTTGGGCCAGATTAGTGAATCTGCCTATAGAGTATTTGAGTAGGGAGATCTTGGCATTGTTAGGGGATGATTTGGGCACCTTTATTAGAATAGATAAAGACATTTTTAAAGGGAGGAAAAAATAGAGACTAAGACATATGTGGAATTTAGGAAAAATAACACTAGATGGAATAGATTAGAAGTCATTACAGAAGAAGGTAGATGGTTCCAAGAAGTAGAATGGGAAAGAGTGCCCAAACCAAATGAAAAATTCAAAACAACCAAGCAAAATTTGGAGTTGCCATGGTGAAGTGAGTTAGGGAAAGCAAGCAAAGGGAGTGATGACTTGAACAAAAGTGAAAAAATAGTTGGACAAGAAAAGCTAGTAGAAACAAGTCAGGAAGGAAAAATGGGATCACCATAATTGGTGACTGATATTTGTAATAATTTGGAAAATAGCCAAAACCTTGTCACTAGAAAATAGCTTGAAGACGACAGAGACAATGAAGCCTCTTTTGACTTGCTAGCTATAACTGAGGAAGAGCCTCAAGAAGCTAGGTTTGAATAAGGAAAGTTGATGGGCAAGGGGCTATTTGAGTCAAAGAGATTGCGAACACAAGTTCAAGAGGAGTGGTAGGGTTGATGGATGAAACTCTAATGGAACCCTCAGGACAAAAGGAATAAACACACGAGATCAAGGAGTTGGATAATATTAGAGGTAAGCAACAAACTATTAAGCCTAATGAATCTAGAGGATTTGGAGTTGGGGGTTGAGGTTTCAAAGAAAGAAGAAACTAATGAGAAAGATATAAGTCTATTGCAAGAAGAGGAGCTGGAAGAAATGGAAACAATATGGGATGAGGGAAAGAATGTGAATACAACTAATCCTATTATAGGAGAGGAACTGAAAGGAGGATAACTCTACAAGGAAAATGAAAATCAATTAACAATAAAAACTATACCTTAATAAATCAAAGCAACACGCCCAAATAAGTTAGTAATCAAGCAAAAAGAAGGAACGAGAAAGTCCCTAGATTGTGGGGAAGGAAAAAGGAAGGGAAGAAAGACAAATCAAGAGAAGTGGCTACTAGATGGAAACACAGAAGGACAAGTCAAAATCACTAGGATGTTGAGATTAGGGAAGGGCATTACCCTTCCCTAGGAGTAATGAGAATCACATTGTGAAATGTTAGGGGCTTGAACACCCCTAACAAAAGGCACCTGGTTAGGTACTTTGTGGAGTTTTCATTGGTTGACATCTTCATGATTCAAGAATTAAAAATGGTGGAGGAGGTGGATATGTTCAGAAGGAAGCTAAAGCATGTTGTTAGGTGGAAGTAATAGATTCAGATGGAGCCTCTGGCGACTTAATCACTATATGAAAATTGCAAAGAGTATGCATTGAAAAGGTGGAAGGAAACAAGCATTGGATGGTGTGTAAGGTAAGAAGTCTTTCTACCAACTTACATTTTTCTTTGATTAATATATATGGTCCTTACATCTTGCATCAAAAAAAGAGAAGTGTGGAATGAAATTAGAATTTTTTTGGATGCTAGGCCAAATGAAAACTATATTCTAGGGGGACTTGAATGCTATTCTCCATACTTGAGATAAGTAGGGTGGAAATTAAAGGAGATATCAATCTCAAATGGATTTCAAATAATTTATAGCCAACAACACACTTATGAAAGTCTAAATGTCTAATGCCTGCTACACATGGACTAAGAGGAGATTAGGTTTTAGGAATATTACAAGGAAATTAGATAGATTTCTCTTCAAAGGTGATTTGAGAGTGTTCCCTTTCTCTTTGGAGGGCAACATTGCCCCCCAATTGGGGTCCAATCATTACCCCATTCAACTCAACATTCTAGGAGACAAATAGCCTTTTCATTTTCCATTTAAATTTGAGAAGATGTGGCTAAAGTATCCAAACTTCCACAAGTTAATTGAGTAATGGTGGAAGGGAGAAAAACCAAGAGGATCCAAAAAAATTTGTGTGATGGAAAAATTAAAATTGATCAAACAACAGCTGAAATACTAGAACACGTAGCAATTCAAAAACATATTTGAAGTGAAAGGTGAAATAAAAGAAGAGATAAAAGAGTTAAATGAGGATATTTTTAAACATGGGATGGATGGAGAAATTCATAAAGGAAAAGGAATTGCTAAAGGACTATGAGGAAGTTCTTTCCAAAGAAGAGATATTTTAGTGACAAAAATCTAGAGAGGTATGGATCAAAGAGGGGGATAAGTATAATAAGTTCTTCCACACAACAAAAATTTGAAGGGATATAAACAAAATAACAAGAATCTGGAAAAGGGATGATACCATAACTGATAATATGGAAGAGATTATTCAAGAGACTATGGAATTTTTCAAAAATCTATTCAATAATTGGGACCTAGCTCTGTAAGGACAACACACCAACAACTTCTTCAAGGGATTCCTAGGCTGGTGACAAGAGAGCAAAACCAATGTTACTAGAAAGCTTCTCAAAAGTTGAAATCAAGTTGGCATTAAATCAACTTCATCTGGCTAGGGTCAGATGGGTTTTCGACATGCTTTTTTCAACAGTGTTGGGACATTGTGGGGGATGAGATAGTTACAACAATTGAGGACTCAAGAAGCTTAGAAAGGGTATTAAGGGAATTAAATAACACCTCTATAGCCCTGATCCCCAAAAAAGAAAAGCTAGTCTCACTAGAAATTTTTTGGCCCATCTCATTATGCAACACAATATATAAGTTAATGACAAGCAATTGCAAACAGAATAAAGAGAGTCCTCCCCAACTTAATTTTAGAAGAGAAAATGAGATTTCTCCCTAACAAATCAATTTTGGAAGTGGTAATTATTGCCCAAGAAGCAATACACTCAGTAGAAAAGACAAGGAAGTAGATCATGATGATCAAATTAGATATTAAAAAAGCATATGATCATGTGGACTAGTGCTTCTTATGCAAGTTATTAGAAGCTTTTAGTTTTGACAAGACATTAATAGACTAGGTGTTCAATTGTATAGTCTGCCCAAGGTTTTCAATGCTTTTAAATGGCTCTCTCAAGGGTTATTTCAAATCTTCTAGGGGTATTAGACAAGGGGGTCCATTATCTCCTTTCTCTTCATTATAATGGCAGAGGCCTTAAGTAGAATGATCAAAAGGGAGGAAAAGAATGGTATTTTGGAAGGCATTCAAGTTATAAGTAACATCCCTGCAATAACCCATCACTAATTTGCTGATGATACCATGATTTTTGGGGCAACCAAAAGAAGTGAAGCTAAGTGCTTTAAGGAGATCCTGGATAAGTATTTGAATGTTTCAGGTCAAGAAGTTAACATAAAAAAAATCAGAGATATTTTTCTTCAACACAAGTCCATGGATTGAACAAGAAATCATCAAAATTCTTAAGTTCAAAAAGGGATAGCTCCCCTGCAAATATCTAGGCCTCTATTTAGAAAAAGAGAAAAGGAATAGAAGACTTTGGGATCCATTGGGGACAAATATTAAGAACAAATTATCATCATGGAAAGGAAAGTGGTTGTCTTGGGCAGTAAGGATAACCATGTTGAAAGCAGTGATTTCAACAATCCCCATATATCTTTTATCCTTCCACTCTCTTACAAAAGGGGGTAATCAAAGTTTAGTCCAAAAGATGAGAAGATTATTTTGGCAGGGTTCCATAGAGAAAAAAAAGATCTCTCTTATTGCGTAAGATAAGATTAACAAGCTAAAAGATGTTAGGGGTGTGGGCATGAAAGATATGCTTAAATATAATGTGGCTCTAGGTGCCAAATTGGTCTAGAATATGGAGCCTAATGAAAATGGAAAGAGATCCTTCAACAAAAACATATGGGAAATAATAAGAGAAATAACATTCTAATTGCTAGCAATCTGCCAAAAGGTTCCAAGATTTGGAACTTCATGAGGATTTGTAGGCCCCTTATTTCTAACTATCTCACATGGGATATTCATGATGGAAAGTTTGCTTTATTTTGAGAAGATTCTTGGGGAGGGTATCTAGGTTTGGATAATGTGTTAAATCTTGCACAGACAAAAGAAATTTTTCAAAAAGTATGGGGACAACATGTTTGTGACTACCTACAAGAAAATGTCAATAATGGGTGGTAGTCTTGGAGATGGAAAATTCTACGCAACATTGATTTTCTAGAGCATGAGGTTGAACAATTGGAAGAACAACTAAACAAAGGATAATTTATGTTTGAGTAGGAGAAGACAGATTGATATGGAATGGTTCATAGTCAATTGTCTATAATGTGAAGAATGGCTACACAACATTGCAAGGAAATGAAAAAATGACCTCTCTCCCCATCCATTTGTGCTAGCATAAGTCATGTCTTCCAAAAGCTAGAACATTTGCATGGGTGCCCTTGCAAATAAGGTATTGAGAGGGGATAAGTTCACCAAGTTGGGAATTAAAAGTCCTTGTATGTGTGAAATGTGCAAGGAAAATGAAGAAAGTGCAAATCATCTACTTTTGGGGAATTCAAGGTTCTTGTAGGTGTGAAATGTGCAAGGAAAATGAAGAAAGTGTAAATCATCTACTTTTGGGTTGTCCTTTCGCTCAAGGGTTTTGGAGGTGGCTTAGCACCAAATTGGGCTGGATGAGGTCTCTACAAAATGAAATAATCACTTTATTCAAGGCCTGACCTATCTTGAAGAATTCAACATTGTTTTCATGCCTGTGGGTAAGCAACCCTTCAATCCTCCTATGGGAAATTTGGAAAGAAAGAAATAGGAGAATATTCCAAGGAAAAGAAATGAGTTTTCCATATTTCTTAAACATGATAGAGGATGCAATTGTAGAAGTGGCCAATGCCAGAGTGGTAGAACATGCCTCCTCCAAAGGCATTTTCACTGAATGGGATAATAGTGTAAGGACGTCCACCCATAGTAAAATTGGGAGGCAATGCATCATAGCCTATGAGGCAAGAAGCAATTTGGTCTCAACCCGAGAGGATGGTTTAAGTTGAATTTTGATGGGGCTTCAAGGGGTAACCTAGGTCCATTCGGGGAAATTTGTTTAATTAGAGATTGGAAAGGATCAATGATATGTAGCCTCTCTATGCCACTTCCAAGGGGTACAAACAATGAAGTAGAGTTCAAAGCCTTGATATATGGTCTAAGCTTCTACAGAGAATTAAAATTAGCAAACATTTCCCTAGAAGGAGACTCAATGCTAGTGGGTAATGCAGTGAGGTATGGCAGAGCTTTGAATTGGAAACTCCAAACCTTTATGGAAATTGTATTCGAATTTAAGGGGTTTCAATAAATATTCAATAAACCACACATTTAGATAAGCTAATAGAGAGGTTGATGATTTGGAAAACTTGGGGTCCGATAGATTGCAAAGGAAGCTCAAATCAAATTAATGTAAGTGATAAGCTAGTAATAGGAAGGATGGTCTCACACATTCAAAAGGTATTGTGTTATGATAGTCACATTAATGACTACCCAAGTTAGTGGAATTGCAGGGTGGGAAGCTCACCCCTCTATATTTAAATCCATGAGGTGTTGTGTTCTTCAACATGGTTTTTGAATCATATTTGGCATTATAGGCCAGGGTTCCATTTTCTCTAATATGGATTTACCCATAAGGCTCACATACCCAAGGTGTTAGATTTCCTTCCTTGACACCATTTCTGAGTTCAGTGACTATGGTTGATTATCAAAGTGCACAACAAACTAATGTTGGAGGCAGTTAAGCTTATTCTAGGTAGAAAGTTCATGGTTTGGGAGAATAATTACAAAGTTAACACTGTCATTTCCTCTAGGTTTGTGGCAAGCCTTCTGGACCTCAACATTCCAAAGGCAGATACATTTGCAACGACAAGGCTGCTGATTAGGTAAGATTTGTTGGGCATAATTGAAAATGTTTTGGTCTAATGACATTCAAAAGCTCCTCATTCTTGGAGCCAAAAAACATTTCCCTTGCGAGTCACACGATTTTCACTTTTTAAAGAAATTTTCGCTTTTGAGATAGGTGAATGAGTGGTCTTGAATAAGGGAATGTCCAAAATCTCAAATCAGAAGGCGTATGGTATTCTTCAAAGTGAGGTTTTGGTTTTGACGGTGTTTTCATCCACGTCATGGCTACTTTTTTATGTATATCTTGCGCATGTCAATTTACGTAAGGAAAAGCCTTTGTAAAGTATATCTTAAGCGGCATTTTTTGTAAATCTTGGTTTAATGGAAGACAAAAAGGAAAAATTATAGGCCTGAATTAGGAATAGGAATCCAAATTTCTGGCTTGGACAGAGTCTTAGAAGGTGCTATGATGACACAAATCAATGTAAACCTCATTTTTTTTATCAATATAATTCCTCTCTTACGAATCAATTTTTTTTTTTATCTTTGAAGAATAAATTAAAACTAATTATTTTGAAAATTATTCAAATATTAATTCATCCTCCAAAATATTAATTCATGATTTTTGAAAACTATTTAATTATTTTTATAAATTTTAATCCTCTTAATATAAACCAAAGAACTAGGCACCATCTAGCCTAAATCGAACTTAACCCAAATCTAGCATCAGTAAAACTGCAGCATGGTCTAACACCGCCATAGGAATGTGTAGATTGGATCCGTAGTCCTTCCCACATAATAAGACACGAATCGAATTGAAACTTAGGGTCCCAACTTAAATTGATCCATATACGCCTTATTAAACCAACAAAATACCAATTTCATTGAAAATCACTAAACCATCAAAATAAAGCCAAACACTTTCGAAATAGAACAAACAATTAACCCATCCGACTCTAGATCCCTGCCTCTTTCAAACAAAGCCCACCAAACCTCCTTTCGCCAAACAATAGTCATTAGAAAACGTTAAAAATAGATTCAATTAATTTACCTCTTTCCAAATATATTTGGTTTGTAAATTGAATTTAAATTTTTGAGTTGAAATTCTAAGTTCTTGTAAAGTTAAATCTAACTAAAGAAATAAATTTATTGTTTGAAATTTTGATAATTTAAAGCTTTTGAACTCCTCAAATTAAATATTCAATTTATTGTTTACAAAAAACTTCCTCTATTTATTTAAAAGTTTCAAAGATTGTTTTTTATTAGATAAGTAGGGATTTTGAAAGGGCCCTAATCCCTTTTACAAAGTGAAAGATATATCATGCAACACAACAAAATAGAGGAGACAACAAAAGGAAACAACACAATGTCTCCTCACCCCAAGCAACAGAGAACATTCTTCAACTAAGCATCTTGAGGAAAATACAAGTAACCTTAACCATGTACCATTAATATAAACTGAACCATAATATTGTTAACCCAGAGACTATTAATAGGTAGGAAAAACTAGTCATGAGTACCCATACAACATAAAACCAAAATAAAAAGATAAAAGTATATAGTAAAAGTTCAGGCATAAATTCCAATAATAGTTTAAAACACTATGCTAAGGGAACCAAAATTAACAGACTAGCAGAGAGGTGAGTACAAAGATTAGAAGTCCTCTATAAGACACCAAGTCTTCTCAAGATCTTCCATTGTTTCTTCCATAATGTCCTTTATCTCCATTGTCCTGGACTGATCAACTTCATCCCTCCTTCCTTTTTTCCTCTGCTTCTTTTTAATCTTTCCTTGTCTCGATATGGTACCCATTACCGCCCTTTTCATGATTTCATCCATAACTCTGCACATATTCTTGACGACTTCCTCAATTGTATGGAACTTGTTGGATTTTTCATTTATCTCCATCATTCTTTCAATTTGCTCCATCCTCTCCATGAGCTTATCAATCTTCACTGTTTCAGTCTCTTTCTCTTTCGAACTCTCTGAGTTAAGAGAGGTATTGGTAGAAATTTCAATAGATTCCAAATCTATCGGGCTGTTGTTTGTAGTTTCCTTTTCCTCTACATTACCAAGGTTTGTCCCTTCATCAACGCCTTGCTCCTCATCCTGTTGATTATTGTCTTCTTCCGCTTCTTGGCCGGTGTCCTTGATATCTTCAGACTCCAAAGCATCCTCATTCTTAGATAACTCCATATCCCAAGGCTATCAGGGACATATTCCTCCTCAGAGGAGACCTCTTTCTCCTCCATAACCAATTTTTCCCTTTTTTATTCTCAGACTCAGGAGGGGCTACACTCACCTTTTCAATAGAATTTTTGCTTTTCTTACCAACTTACTAAAGCCAGACGGGTCGACCTACGACCACTAGGGGTTAAGACCACTATCAAGGATAATTTATTTTATCATCTAAGATTGTAATGGTAGGGGTATTAGGGCTTGGCTCTTTTATCACCACCTTCCTTTTCTTTATAATTCTAGAAGAAAGGGGAGTAGTGCTACATTTTTCTAGAGTGATTTTTAGGAGGTCTAATCAAGAGGGGTCCTCATTCTTGGGGGGGGAGTCATGCTTTTTGTTATAATTTCTTTGTCTAGAGAGTGGGGTCAGCTTTGGAGCAGCTCAATTCGAATGAAGCTTTTTGGAGAATGGAGATTCTCAAGCAAATTGGGAACTAAATGCTTCTACAAGGTGGTGGTAAGAACATATTTGTAAATTGCCTTAATTAAACCCTGATGTAAAGGAGGGTTTGCCCCATTAACCAGACTTTGCTAAATCGATGAAAGGATAAAGAAGGGAATATTAATTTTCTTAAGGTGGAAAATGTTGTTTAGGATTGGAGAATGATACCCATGAATAGATTGAAATCAACCCTCGAGAGCAAAATATTTCATGACAAAGAAAATTACATTATGGTATGGGATCAAGATCTTTAACCTTGAATAGCCATTCTGGAACCTCCAAGATTTTTCCTTGGCCTCAAAAAAATTATCAATGTAGGTTTGATAGTTCCCCGTGCTTTTCTTGGCTATTTTCTTTCCTTCATATTTAAGACCAATGTCTTGAGTTATTAGTTTTGCGTCAACAATGAAATGAAGCCCACTCAAGTTTACCTCTCCATCCCTCCAAGCATTCACAAATTTGTAACTAAGCTCTTCACTATAACCCTCCATAGCTTCAAAGTACGAAGTGAATCCCACATGTTCAAAGAGGCTCCACAACTCAACATTCTATCTCAAAGAGTCATAATTACTTGGCTTTGTTCTCTTTCTGGGACCTCCCATTATCTCTTCACTAGTTAAACTATCTTTGCATAGAATCAAGTAGTCCTCCTTTAGACCTTTCTCGTCTAAAACCAAAATCACTAGCAACATGAAGTTTTCAACATTGAGGGTAACATTAGAGCTTTGCATTTGGAATGGCCATAGTTCAAACCAACTAGCTATGATTTTAAGTAATTCAAACTGATCACAAGGGGATAACTCATGCCTTCCATTCCATCCTTTATTTGGAATGATAACACCTTGGCCATTAAGAGGCATAATTAAGCCTTCTAGATAACACATGAAGCTATCATCTTTGGCCAATACGAAAACGTCATGTTGCCAATCCTCCAAAATATTTTTGATGAATATTTGGGCAAGTAGAATCATGATTTGAATTTTTTTAAATTGCTTTCCTTCATTGACCAAGCATGGGGCTTTTATTAAAAAAAAATTCTTTGTCTTGTTAGCCTTGTACTTCGAAAGGCTTTTCATACTAGGACAATCATTAGGGACTTGCATTTACCTACCCACCATTATGGCCACCACCATTAAGAGAAAAATAATAATTAATAAATTAACTTTAACTTGATAACTAATTGATCCCTCCATCGACTCTAATTACTATCATTCCCAATAGGATTATTTAAAGGATCAATTTTTTCTTTTAATATAATCTTTTTAATAGGACTTGGCAATTGTTGATAATCCCAATACATCCACTTTGTTTTTCTTCGACTAACATTTTCCATGGTGTCAATAGCCATATTTCCTTCCCTATACACATGATCAATTTTATACTATTGGAAGGTTTTCAATGTTCTTTTACAATCATCCAAAATATCTTTTAAGTCCCAAGGTACATCAACAATATCATTTAAATAACCAGTAATCAATTTTGAGTCTCCTTCAATAAACACTTTAGTATAACCTTTTTCCTTAATTCGATTAATGTCATCCCACAAAACACTAGCCTCATCCATGTTGTTTGTAGCAACTCCCAATCCTCTACCATATCCTTCAACAAAATTTCCTTGGTGATTTCTGATTACTCCTCCCGCAACAGCTAGTCCCAGGCCGCCCTTTGAGCAACCATCGAAATTGGATTTCATCCAATCCAAGCTTGGAGTTGTCCAAATAGTAGTCTTTCTTTTTATCTATTTTATCTAGTTGATATTAGTTAGGTCTTGTGAAATTCCCCATAATTTCTTAATTCACAATTCATTGTAAGAAGGAATTTTCTTTGAAGGAGCATATTTGTTGTTATTAATATTTTCTTGTATTTGTTGTCTTATAAACATACAAATATCTTTACTGATCCTTGCTATATCCCTAAAGACTATTATTTCCTTCCACAATCCCCATGAGAGAAAAAGGGGAACTTGCCTCCAAAGATCAATAATGATGTTATGAGAATAGGGGCATATATTACAACTTTCTATAAAAATATTTACTGAGGGGGGAAATACCCAATATGTTATCATGTTTTCCATGAAAAATGACCAAAAAATTTGAGAGTAGGAACATTGAAATAGCAAGTGCATAATGTTGGAAATATGGGAAGTCTAGCAACATGAGCATGAAGTGTATATAGGTTGAGTTGGACGATCCAATGTTTTCATTGATGTCAACATTATGGAAGCATTGTGGGAAGCATATTTAGTATATAGTACCATCCATACTAGAAGCTAATCTATACCAGAAGTGTTCTTTGCTGATAATGTTATGGTCCAGTGTGTTGGTTTTTAGGTCCAAAATTCACCACAAGAAGATATGTGACTTTTCTCTCTTAATATTATTATTATGACGCATTCATACATCTATATTCAAGATCTTGAGAATTTTTGTGCTATGTATAGAAAGTTATCAATGATAGAGTTTAACTTTGTATACTATAGTTGTTTATGTGTTTAGTATACTAGTGTGGGAGACTCCACATTTTATTGAGAAGGAAGTTCTAAAGTTGTAGTTCTAATGGTAGTCTCTCTAATGATAATGTGATGAGAAACTAAAGTAATATTGGATCTAGAAGGTATTTTGTTGGTTTGGAGTTTTTGTGATTAGGTCCTATTCTTGGCCAACCTAATATATGACATGTATTAAGAAGATTAACTATGCCTTGTAGATGTTTAGTTGGATCCTTTACAGATCTAAGCCAACTTGAAATAATGCACTACATGGATAAAAAGATGTTTTAAATCTTATATGGTGCCGACAAGAGCTATTTTGATTAGATTGTTTTCATCTAATTAGGTTGACCTAATTGATGAAAGAAATATACTTGTATATATATGAGACATTTTGGAGATGAAAGAAAGAAGAGAGAAGTGGTATGAAGAAGATTGAAAAATAAGTGAATGTGCGAGCTTAAATGATTTATCACATGCAAGTAATGTATGGTAAGAGATGTCAAGGATCAGAGCATAACTGTTATGTGACTACTAAGCAGGGTAGTACTTCGTATTCAAAGCCTCATTGGAACTGAACTTTACACATGAAAGGTGTATTTCATTAGTTCATACTTTTGGCAATGAGCCATATCTTTTTGTATCTTGGCAGTTAGCCATATCTTTTTGTATTATGGTTGTGAAATTTCTAAGGAAAGTGAGTCCTGGTAGTGATCCCTGTAATATACTGTATTTGGATATAGTATATTGTGAGCTAATGCTCACCATGGTTTTTCCCATTTTAGGTTTTCCACATAAAAATAGTGGTGATCATGTGTGTTGATGCATTGTCTTGATTCCATGTTTTCTCTTCTTGATTCAGTTAGATATTTAATATTGTTTAGATGGATTTTATGTGAATGGTTTTATGGAATACTGATTCACTCCCCCCCTCTCAGTATTTCAAATGTTCAACAATTGGTATCAGAGCCTGGTTCCTCTGAGGAAGTCTAATATCTTGTGGAAGGTCCCGAAATTTGAATACATTCACGATAAAAGATGTCTTATTCCTCTGGAAGAGATCTCTACTAAGCATACATAAGAAAATGAAGATTTGAAGGTTAAGATAAAGGAGGAAAATGAATGTATTAAGAAGCTAAAAGAAAAGTACTGTGAAGTTAGTAATCAATTAAAGAAGGCATATGAAGATATCACTGGACTAAAAGAACAGTTGGAAGAGAAGAGAAAAATTGAAGATTGTCAGAAAGTTGAAATTCAAAGGAAGATGGATGAATGTACAATGCTTGAGCAAGAAGTGGTAATTTTGAAATCAGATATGGAAAAGGAAAAAAGACATGAAGATAAATCCAAGACAAGCATTGCAATGCTTGATAAGTTGATTACTTTTTCAGAGATCCTCTATGGATAAAAGTGGTTTGGGATTTAAAGAAGGAAAAAGTTCAAAGGTGAATCAACCCCTTGACATAAAGGCTCAGTGCAATGGTGGAAAATTCAAGAATTTAAGAAGCTATACTGGAAGGACTCCTATTAGACAGCCTAATGCTCAAAGGTACTTATCTTTCAATGGTGTATGTTATTTTTGCAATAGACTTGGACATAGGGAAAAAGATTGCAAAGTAGAATGAATGATACTTTATCATTCTCCAGTCAATTTGTTGAATGCAGAAGGATCAGACATAAAGTTATGGAATGTGGAAGTCAGAAGTTGAACAAGACATTTTATTCATTTAATGGCTATTGTTATCATTACAACTTGTTTGGACACAAGGCTAACCAATGCGAATATAGACTAAGTAAAAGATAATTTAGATGGAAGAATGTTGTATGTTATAATTGCAGTAATCCAAAACACTTTTCTAGAGACTACATAAGCAAAATTATGAGAAGTAGCAATCTGAAAAAGAGATATGAACCAATCATTAAAATTGATCTTACATAAGTTAAGCAGGAAATGAAAAGAATTTGGAGAAGGGAAGGAGAATCAGATTCATCAATTTTATCTGTGCCGCTCTCTAGTGCAGATATTCCTATCAAAAATTGATTCAGGCAATGACTAAGGGGGAGCAATAATCAAAATTTTTGATAAAACCCTCTTCAATATATGATGTCATATCATGACATGAACAAATTTATTAAGGTTACAAATTCAAGATCTCATGCGAAAGGAATTTGCACACACATGTGTGAAGAATGAAATTCGTAGAATTTGAGAGGATATAAGTGTACACGAATTTCAAGGTGATCTACTTGCGATTTGAAACATTTATTGTAGATGCATTTGGGATGAAAGAAATAAATCTAGAAATGTTAAGGAAGCCACATTCAATGAAAATCATTTGTGAAAGAAGGAGTGGACTCGAAGCATGCTCTGAAAGCCAAACATCAAAACCCTATTCTTCACTGGAGAAAATTACAAAGGTATTCTACTTAAACATTTCCTAGAATTTTCAATTTTTAGATGCAATGGATGGCTCAAAGGTAGTGAATGTTTCAAACAAATTACAAACCAAATTATGGAAGTATTCTTTGAAAAAAAAATTGGAAGATTTGGCGGGTCCATTTTCTAGCATTCCTCATAGAGTATTACCTATTGAAGACATTTATGCATACATTTATGGAAAAATTGAGGAAATGTCATCGGTTCGACTAAGTATTTTTTGGAAGAATGAATTGGAAGAAAATTATGATGCATATAAAATATTAGGTGAAAAGAAACTGGATGTATGGTAGAAATTCCCTTTGTTTTAATTTGACAAGAAGTACAGACAAATGGCATTAAGTAGGCTTCACGATGAATATATTTGGATTGATGGTGCACACTTGATAACCAGAGAAGCCATAAGAGATGTGACTGGTTTGTATTTCTCTGAACCAGTTTCGAGACAAAAGGTCGTCAATGATCAAGAGATAATAGAGATGACTGGTGTGACCCTTGAAGGAAAAGAACTCATCTTGAGTACAATTGAAGACCCAGTCATTCAGTATGCTGCAATGATTATTGGACATAAAATTTGCATACCTAGTAATGACTACATAGTTTCTACTGTTGTTGCATACCTGCATTTGATATGGTTAAGTAGGGCATGAATTATGATCTTTGTGAGCTGCTTCGACTACATCTATTGAAGAATTTGAAAGAAATAACAAAAAGAATTAGAAAAGTACATTCCGGTATGGTACTTTAACAATTTGCTTACTCTTTTACTTTATGAAAGAGTTACCAGTAATTGGAAGGATAGAATGGACAAACTCAAAATCGATTGCACACTAGATAAGGAATCTCATGACAAATCTTTGTGGTTCGAATGCTAAAGAAACTTCTCTTGCAACATTCTTTGGAACATTTCATATGAGAATGAATAAGAGGACAAGAATTCCAAAAAATATGGTGGAAAAATACTTTGGAAACATCAATTTCCTTGTCTCTACTGATTTTTGTTATATGAAAGCAGTTGAATCCAGATTTGTGTGGAATTCTAAATTGGATTATGAAGTAACTGAGGAAGAAATTGATCATTATGCAAAAGTGTTTCTAGAGAGCCCCAAGAACCCTAATAGGACATATGTGGAAGAAATTTCTATGATTGAAGCCTCCAATAGTGCAAAAGGATCCATAAAGAAGAGAAAAGGTGTTATTATCAAGCAAGAAACCACAAAACCAAAAGGAAGTGAATTTGAGATAGCTCAACATGAGCATGAAAGCACAAACATTCAAGAAACATTAAAAGAACTACAGGAAGTGATTCTCGGTGCCAACTTTAATTCATCTATATCCACTGTGGAAAATCTTAAGAGTATGATTAACTCACTAAAATCATACATCTCCAGATTGGAAGTACAAACAAGAAATAGGACTACAAAAGAGAATATAGAAGACATTAAGGAGAAATGTGCAGATGCACATCACAAAGTTTTAAAGGAGTTGGTCATTCAGGATTGTAAAAAAGAAGCTCAAGAGTTAGTATCTTTCTGCTTGAATTGGTCTAATTGGAAATTGAATGCAAAAAGTGAAATAATGAAGAATGAAATTCGATTGAGTACTCAAGCAGATGTGTATAACTTAATAGATGACAAGGAAAATCAGATATGGTCCTACATTATGCAACCACAGGACAAATTATTTTGTCTACAAAATCAAAGAACAAAAGTGATCAAACAGTATGTGACACTTAGAGATTTGGTAAAACTCAGGCATATTCTTATATCCAGTGCCCTTGATAGTGTTGGTAGTCTATCAAAAATAAATCTCAGCCCCAACACTATGGAAGAAGGTATAGAGTCTTTAATAAAACTTGAATTACTATATAAGGCAAGTGCAAAACGATTGTGGGAAGAAGGAAAATCTACATGGGAGGATACCATGAAGAACCTCAAAGGATCTTCTTCAGGTTAATATTTTCATATCATTTTTTGGTCAATTTTTGATACACATATTTGAGGAAATATACCAAACTCCTACATTACCTTTTCCATTGATGTCAAAGGGGGAGAGATAGAAAGTAAGAGGAATTTTTTTTTTGTCAAGAACAATTTTGTAAGGGAGCATTAACCTTGAAAGGGGGAGTATTCAATTGTTTTATATTGAGATAAAATTGCTTTTGATATGCATGTTGCCATCAATGCCAAAGGGGGAGATTGTTGGAAATATGGGATGTCTAGCAACATGAGCATGAAGTTTATATAGGTTGAGTTGGCTGATCCAATGTTGTCATTGATGTCAACATTGTGGCAACATTGTGGGAAGCATATTTGGTATACAGTACCATCCATACCAAAAGCTAATCTATATGAGAAGTGTTCTTTGTTGATAATGTTATGGTCTAATGTGTTGGTTTTTAGGTCCAAAATTCACCACAAGTAGAGATGTGACTCTTCTCTCTTAATATTATTATTATGACTTATTCATACAACTATATTCAAGATCTTGAGAAGTTTTTTGTTGTGTACAAAAAGTTATCAATGACAGAGTTCAACTCTATATAGTTGTTTCTATGTTCAGTATACTAGTGTGGGAGACTCCGCATTTTTTGAGGATGTTCTAAAGCTGTGGTTCTAATGGTAGTCTCTTTGATGATAATGTGATGAGAAACTAAAGTAATATTAGATCTAGAAGGTATTTTTTTGGTTTGGAGATTTTGTGATTAGGTCCTATTCTTGGCTGACCTAATATATTACATGCATTAAGAAGATTAACTATTACTTGTAGATGTTTAGTTGGATCCTTTACAGATCTAAGGTGACTTGAAATAATGCACTACATGGATAAAAAGTTGTTTTAAATCTTATATGGTTCCAACAAGAGCTATTTTGATTGGCTTGTTTTCATCTAATTAGGCCGACCTAATTGATGAATGAAATATACTTGTATATATATGAGAAATTTTGGAGATGAAAGCAAGAAGAGAGAAATGGTATGAAGAAGATTGAAAGATAAGTGAATGTGCGAGATTAAATTATTTATCACATGCGAGTAATGTATGGTGCTCAAGAAGTCAAGGATCAGAGCATAATTGTTATGCAATTGCTAAGCAAGACAATACTTCATATTCAAAGCCTCATTAGAATTGAACTTTGCACATGGGAGGTGTATTTCATCAGTTCATACTTTTGGCAGTGAGACATATCTTTTTGTATCTTGGCGGTTAGCCATATCTTTTTGTATTCTAGTTGTGAGCCTTCTAAGAATAGTGAGTCTTAGCAATGAGCCCTATAATATATTGTATCTGAATATATTATATTGTAAGCTACTCCTCATTGTGGTTTTTCCCATTTTGGGTTTTCCATGTAAAAATACTAGTGTTCATGTGTGTTGATGCATTGTCTTAATTCCATGCATTCTCTTGTTGTTTCAGTAAGATCTATGATATTGTCTGGATGGATTTTATGTGAATGGTTTTATGGAATATTGATTCACCCCCCCTCTCAATATTCTGGATGTTCAACATATGATTGTTTCTTCAACTTCATTACATAAGTAGCACTTGTTAACCAAATGAAAACCTTTTTTCTTAAGATTGTCTAGAGTAAGAATCTTACCATGAGCCACTATCCACCAAAACAAATTACATTCTTATTCTAGACCATTTTCTAATTAAAGTCCCCCTTTGGAATCAATGAAAACTTCATAAACAAATTTGACTAGGACTTTTCTCAATGGGCTTTTGGTCCATATCAATTCATCTTCCATATCTTTTGAGAAGAGATCAACTTCACCAACCTGTTGAAGAGGAATATGTAGACCAACCTCCTAGTTATGTTGTTTTCCCCTTCTGAGAACAACACCATTAAAATAGTTTTTAAAATTTATCAATCAAGGCCTCAAGTCATCCTAATTGATATAACTTGTGACTTTATTTCCAATAGCTCTTATCATCCTTTTTTTAATTTTTTGGAGATTATTATTTGATGATAAGGGAACACCATTTGTCTAAGCATCTTCCCAAAAATTACTCTTTTGTCTATTCCCTATTCTCTTTTTCACTCCCAGTTTCAGAGTTACTTTGATCTTGAGCAAATTGTTCCAGAAGAATGAGCCATAGGGGAGTTATTCTTCCCATAAGAAGCAGCCTTGGACCATATTTCTCAAGTATTTTCCTCTTAGAATTAGGACCTAGTCTTTAGCACCTTCGAAAAGGAACCAACCCATTTTTGCCACTATGGCTTTATTGAATATTTTTAGCCTTCAAATACCCAAACCTCATTCCCCCTTCAGAGTGTAGACCTTATCCCATCCAAGAAGAGCCAACCTTTTTTTATACTCCATTCTAGACCATGGAAATCTTCTTTGTATCATTTATATCTTTTCAGCAATATAGGTCGAGATGTTGAAGAGAGAGAGGTAATAGACAGGGATATTTTGTAAAGAGGCTTTCAGAAGTTGTAGTTTCCCTACTGGCTTAACAACCTACCTTTCCACCATGCCAATTTCCTTTGAATCTTTTCAAGAATGTAGTTCCAATAGTTTTTATGAGGTTTTTTGGATATGAGTGGAAGGCCAAGGTAAGTAGTCGGGAGTTCTACTTCCTAGAATCTAATAATGTTCAACACTCTCTCTTTTATTATATGTGTAGTGTTGAAGACATAGATCTTTCTTTTGTGGTAATTTATATACCGACCTGAGACTAAAGCATATTTATTCAGGATGCCTTTCCACTGTTTAGCTTCAACAACCGCAGCTTCCCCAAAAAAAATAGTATCATCTCCGAATTGCTAATGGGGGGCCAAAGCTAAAGAGGAAGTAGCTTTAAATCCCTTTAGCTACTTCATATCAAGTCATTTTTGAATGTTTCTTCCCAGGACTTTAGCCACAATAACAAATAGATATGGTGAAAGAGGGTCACTTTGTCTTAATTCTCTTCGATAGGAAAAGAAACCTTTAGGAACACCATTAACAAGAATCAAACATTTTGGATTTGTCACACATGAGGTGATTAAGTTAAGAAATCTTCCCTTGAATCAAAAATTTTTAAGCACAATAATATGAAATGACCATGAGACTCGATCATAAGCTTTTGAGATGTCAAGTTTCACGCCATACCTTGTTTCTTGCTTAAATCCATTGAGTGTACCACCTCATGGGTGTAAATAGTTGCATCCAGTATGTGTCTTCCTTGAACAAAGCCTTTTTGGTTAACAACAATCAACTTGTTCAAAACCAACTTTAATCTATTAACTATTATCTTTGAAAATATCTTATAGGTGGTATTGCATAAACTAATTGGTTTGAAATCATTCATTGATGGAGCTTCTTTAGATTTAGGTATAGGAGCAATAAAAGTTGCATTGAGATGGTTCAATAATCTACCTGATCTAAAGAGATCCTAAGTGGCATTAAAGAGATTCGTTGAAGTGATATACCAAAACTCTTGGAAAAAAGCTAGGGGGAAACCATTAGGTCTCGAAGCTTTATAGGAACCAAAGGAGAAAACCGCCTTCTTTACTTCATGGAGAGAAACAAATTTAGATAAATCTTTTAGATCCTACTCTCTAATAACTTGAGGAATAACCTACAAAATGTTATCCAATTCAGCCAAGTCAGCTGCAAGCACATTTTGAAAATTAAAAAAAAAGCGAGACCGCCTCATTAGCAATTTCATCTTCCTTGTTAAAAATTAACCCATTATCTATTTTTAAAGATCTAATCCTATTTCTGCTTCTATGTTTTAGGGTTGATTGATGATTTTTTTTTGTACTTATGTCTCCTTCTGAGATCCATCGTATCCTTGATTTATGTTTCCAAAAAAAATCTTCTTTTTTTGTTTATTTTAAACCATTGAATTCTTAGATCCTGTTCTTCCTTACAAATAGTTTCATCAACATCACCTTGCTCCATCAAATCCTAAATTTCCTTGATCTTTAATCCTAAAGATTTCTTAGTATGGAAGATATTCCCAAAAGAGTATTTATTCCATCCTTTGACTCGCTCTTTAACTTTTTTTAGTTTCTGAACTAGGCAAAACATAGGGGCACCATTACATGGCTCATTCCACCAACTTTCCACAAGGGCTCTAAAATTAGGGTGGTGGGTCCACATAATTTTGTATCTGAAAGGGAAAGGTCCTTTCACTACTTTTTCATCCCAATTAAGGAGGAAAGCACAATGATTCAAACATGTTCTCGGGAGAGCAGTAAGGGTAAGATCCTGCAAAATGCTCCAGTTTGAAGACATAAGGAAGCGGTCTAATTTAACTTGGATAAGGTGGTTACCCTAATGTCCATTTGACCAAGTAAAGAGAAACCTAGTCAAAGAAATATCCATTAGGCCCATAGAATTAATGAATCCCTCTAGATCCATCATTCTTTCTGAGAATTCATCTAAGCCTCCTTGCTTGTCTAAAGGATACAAAAAAGAGTTGAAGTCCCCACCTAACATCCATAAATCCTCCTTATTGCTTATTTTATTTTCTATCCAATTCCATAGATTAAGTCTATCAAGGCACAAATTGGGACCATAAAAATTTATTAAGTTCCATTTGACAGAGGTAGCAGTGTCTTCCAGAGAAACCATTAGACAATTTTTACTACTAAAACCGATGGATCCAAACAATCTTGCCAGATTCCAACAGGTAGCAATTCCAACCGAAGCACCTTCAACATTACTAACCGCAAATTTAGCATTAGGCCATAAAATTTTAACCACTTTTTCAAAGGTTTCCCCTTTCATTTTAGTTTCTTGAATTAATAAGATATCAGGTTTCAAATCCACCATACAATTTTTTATCAAATGATGTTTGAAGGGGCTGTTTAGACCCCTAATCTTCTAGGAGATCAATCTCATTGTAAACAATATAAAAAATAGTGTCACCTTGATACTGCAACTTACTTCTTTTTTGACTTATTTCCTAAAAGAGAGTCAAAGGTTTTCTATTTTTTTGAAGCAACATCACAAGTTGTGTTTTTATTCCTTGACTCCTTCAGAGGTAGTCTTCCAACTTTATTGCTTCCTCCAACATCCGACTTCTTTTTCTTTCTAGATTTTGTATTGAATTGGTTCCAATCTTCCTCCCCTAAATCTTCCGAGTGGGGAGGGGAAAGGTTCTGATGGAACTTACCATTTGTTGGATTTTTTTCTATTTTTAGGTTAATATATGAAGTTTGATTTGCATCCCATTGTTGTTTCTCTGAGGAGAACTCGGGGATAGAGGAACTCATTCAAAATTTGTTCATGTTGATTGTCTATCTCTCCTTCCTTAGGGGATTCTACATTTTCTTTTTGGAATATTGGTATTTCTCCTTCCACTTCTTGTGACATATTTTTCTTATTGCTCTCCAATTGTGTGTGTCCACTCATGTTAGGAGTGGAGTGGAAAAAAATATCAGGGACAACCTCTAAATTGGGGATCAGAGGCCTCACCTCGGCTTCAATATGAGAGTCAACAACTATATTCCTTATGGGTGAAGAATTCAACTCCACCAACTTCTCCAAAGCCTCATGATTGTTATCAACCAAGGGGGCAAGAGTAAGATCAATATCCTATAAAGGATTAGGTGAAGAAGAGGTAGGGTTTGTTGGCATTTCAATTAGCACCTCTGGAGTGCTTATTGGAAACAGACAGTTATGCACAATGCGTGATGAATTCTCTTCAAATTATGGAGGGGAAGCTCCCTCTTGTTTTCTGATGTTTGTGTAAAATTAAAACGAACTTAAGTGTTTCTATCTTTTTTACTTAGCGGGTAGGACACAAGGGTGCATAAACACAATGTGTTGCAACTAAGGTTTTCTTTGGTTTTTGCAGATCTTAGCTACAACTAAACTAGCTTTTAATCTATCCTATCTCCTCAAGGTAAACAAATCATGAGGGAATAGGAGCGGGAATGGATTGGTTGGATCGCTTGGTCCAACCATCTTTCAGAATGCGTCTAAGGCTATGAACTCTTGAATTTATGCTGGAATAAGGCTTAGGGAAAGTAATCACTCTTACAGTAAGATGAATCTCAGAATTTCCAAGGAGGAGGAACCCCTGTCTAAGGTATAGGCTGGGATACAACTCACTAGAAACAACAAATTATGATGAACTGGCTAATAGGATTCCCGAGGAGGTGACAAAACCTATCCAAAGTGTAGGCTAAAAGACAACTCATTACACAACATCAAATGATAACTATTAACATCAAAATATCCAAGGAGGTGACAACACCTGTCCAAGGAAGATATTGAAACAATAAGTTATAAGAACAAGATGTTGAAAGAACTTGAATCTTTAGATCAAATTACATGTGCTTTTGATTTCTTTCTTCAAACTTTCTCAACGAATTACAAAGAATTGGGACAACAAATGTATGAAATCATACACAATTTCTCATCAAACCAATTAACTCTCATACAAGAGTGAAAAAATATTCACTTGCAAGCTTGTGGCAACAATGGCTCAACAATTTTGTGTAGTAAATAAAGGTTCCAAAATAATGATCAAAGGCTCTTATTTATAGAACTCAAAGCAATAGGCAACCCTGAAATCTTCTTGAGTTAACAACTAGTTCTTTCCAATCTGCAAGATTTATTCCTATGTCTAAAAGTAGGTGAGCAAGTAGTTAACTAGAAATCTACTTCAGTTAACTGAAACTAAACTAAAAGTGAACTTCAATTACAAAATGTGCCTCCAAAATAAGATCCACAATTAGTGGAGATCTGATATAGACATCCATAATTGGTGGGATCTGACATGCATGATCAGTGGGATAGTGAGTTAACTTGGAATGAGGCATCAAGTTAACTCTTGTTTCCATTAATGCTATTTTGAAGGGTAGGACATCCTAACTAGGTGTTTGACACCTCATCACCTCTAGTCAACAGTTCCTCTAGCCAGCTATTGACTTCTTCTGCCTCTTGCAATCTACTTTTGATATTCGATCTTCTTTGCAGCTGCATCATCCAACCTTGTTGACATGGAATGTGGAAGGTAGTGTGGTAGTAACCAATGGCAACTCTATGTTTGGAATGACTACCTCCCGCATTTGGCCATCCATAAAATGATGTCATTTACGCCTTCCAAGGCATCCAACTTGACTATGGGCTCCACTTGATGCATGTCTGTGTTGAGTGTTTTAAGAAAGTCATGAAGTAGGACCATTTTGGTGAGAGTACTATATTCTGAAAAACTTGAGTGTTGACTATAAACATGGATATGTTTAGACAACTTTTGAAAACCCCTAAAAATAACCACCCATCAAGAAGTATTTTTTTGGAAAAAATATGACACATGGGTATTGTTCGTGCTTCAATGCTGAGAAAACCTGATTCATTTGATTTTCAAATTTGTGACATTTTCTGAAAATCCCTAAAAATAGGGGCAGCAAGGTTATTGTTTCTGGAAAAATTCAACAAGTGGGTTTTGTTGAAAAAGTTGTGTTGATCATACCCAGTTGGTCAAATATGTGATCATCTATTGTTTTCTTGGACATGCAAGAAGATCTAAGACAAGAAAAGAGGAAAAAGACAAGAAGAAGATTGGAAGTTATCAACTATCTTTCTAGAAGAATTATTCCTTTTGATGCAACCTATGATAAATTTTCCTTCTATGCAACTGTTCTTCAAAAATATAAAGAACGATGAAAACCCCTCTGTCAAATCTTCAAAAGACGTCTTGGAGAGAAAATGATTATTGTTGAGCTCCAACCTGCAAAGAAAAACAATGAATAATGATGTCCAAGGTTGATACATAGTGATTGATGTTGAAGAAATCAAATTTGGATGCCAACTCATGATGGAGGAGTCTTTCTACCTGATTTGGAGTTCACAACACTGATTTTCACCCATTAAGGGATGTTTTAGACATTGAAAGGATTCAAAATATCTTAACTTCAGTCAAATGAGCCTTAATTTGACTTTAGGCATCCCTTTGAAGATTTGAATGCTTTTTCATTATTTTTCTATGGTGAAATGGCTATTTTTGGTCCTCAATCTTGGTTGCTCAATTGATCTTGAGATGTTGTTGATAGATCCATTGCTGAGATGGAACAACTCTAATGAAGTGTGCCTGGGAGCTGTAAAGCTCAAAACTTGAGTCTAATGCCTCTAATTCTTGGGTGCCTTTTCCCAAGATGGTGCATTTTTCACCAGACTTAGCCAATTTCTTGAGTGTTCTTCAATTCCATCCAGTTTGACCCTCTGTGCTCTGATTTGAGATCACCAATGACTGATGATTCTGACAATCTCACTAAAACATGAGATGGATAACTAGTTCAGTCTCAGAAAGGATGATTGGCTTCACGAATCTCAAAATTTGATTTAGATGCCTTAAAACTTTGGGTGCCCTTGGCCTACAGGGGTTCCTTTGACCTTTTGACTAGTTATTTTTATGTTGCAAACTTTCACGAACTGTCCCAGTTTGATCTATTTCATCAGGTGTTTGATTTTTCTATTGTTTTCACTGACGGTGTCATTGTTGAGATTGATTAAAATAGAGGAGGTCATCCTGGAGATCATTGAGCTTACAGATTGCATCTGATTGCTCAAAAGGCTAGGCACCTATTTCTAGCAGGGGCACTTTTAGCTTCACACTTGTTCAATTTCTTTGTGTTCTTCATTTAGCCTTCACCTTTGGTGTTTTCTGCTTGATCTCTACCTATGAATGCTTGATAGGTCATGTGAACATGCATCTGGATTGATCGTGAAGTTGAGAGAGTGCTAAATAGATGCCTTGTAGAAAGCACTTGTTGAAAACCTCATCAGGTGACTGAAAATGAAGGGAACCCCTGGCCAGTAGAGGTGCTTTTTCCATGATGTGCATTGATCTTCCCTACATTTTACATGCTCTAACAATCAATAGTTGTTGTCATTTGATGTGTCTCTCAAGCTGGTGAACAGGTTCATTGTAAAGTTGGACTAATGCCAGAGTGATCACTTGAAGCCAAGTTGGCTCAACAATTGACATCTAGACCATCTAATTCAAGGGCTCCCCTGGTCAGCAGGGGCTCTTTTTCTCATGTTTGACTTTCATTTTGATAGCACTTGCATTGCAACATCTCCCGACTTTGCTTACGTTTGTTGGTGATCGATAAATTAGGTGACTTTGCTTGACGATGCATTGGGAAGTTAGTAGAATTATGAAGGAGATGAATATCTTGGCAAGACTTGATGACTACCTTTGATCTCTTGAACTCATGGGCGCCCCTGGTCAGCAGGGGCCCTTTTGACTGCATCTTCATCATTTCCTTGAAGATCTTCACCTCTTTGCACTTCGCATTTACCGTTGTAGCTTGATTGACTTGATCACCGTTGTCGATGACGTGGACGTGTTCACCATAGCAATTGCTTTCACCATGCTACGTGTACAGGCGCTTGAAAAATTCACCAAGGCATTGACTGCGTAGCAACTTTTTGGTAGCAAGGCATGCATCTTCTAGACTTAGAAAATTTTCAGCATTTTCAACTTTTGAAAATCCCCTCCATCATGAAGCATCTTTTCGAACATTTTTCTCCATGGATTCTTTGTTGAAGCTTTTGAGGCCTAGATTTCACCACCTAGTACTGGCCATTCTATCGTTAATGGTTGCAGAGGTCCCAACTTTCTTCTTGAAAAATGAAAATAGACCCACCAATGTAAAACAATTTTTTTGGTGATTTTGACTTGACCAGTGTGATCCTGAAGTCGATTAATCCTATCAAAATTATTTTCAATCAATTCTAGAAAGGTCCTATTTTTAGGGGTTTCCTAAAAACGGGGGTTTGAAACCCTAATTTTCAATTTTTTTAGAATTTGTAGGTATCTTCATTGACACAAACCCACAAAAACCTTGTGTTTTGTTTGACCTAGAACATACTTTTGACAACATTTTTACATGATCTAGATCATTTTAATAAAAATGTCTCTTTGAAGCAAAAAATTATTTTGGGTACAATAGGGTTCAAAGGATTATTAGAATCCTTCATTAAATTCTTGGGTTCAACACTTTTAGGAGGGGAATTTAGCAACACACCCGACAAGTTATTCTTTGGTTCCACACTTTTGTTATTGCAAACATCCTGTAGGTGGCCAAACTTGTTGCAAATCTTGCAATACACTTTAGCATTTTCGTATTCCAAGGGTTGAACCCATTTACCAAATTTTGACTTAAGGGTTATCAAAGTTGGGAGGAATGTGTTAATAGCAACATTCACACAATTTTTGGTGAAAACCAATTGCGATTTGAGTTGGGTTACTTTTTCAATAGTCAAGAGGGTAGCAAAGGAATCAACAATTCCTTTAAAGATATTTTGGTTCCAAAATTCCAAGGGTAAACCAAGGAGCCTGACCCACGTTGGAGCCACCTTTCCAAGGTCAACAAAGGCATCAAATCTTGGTTTCCATTTTCTAAGGGACAAGATATTTTTAAAACCCCAGTCGAAGGCCGAAGGGCCTCCCATTAGAACCTTGATCATGTCTTTGAGAACAAAAAACTAAACATGAATAAACCTTTGGCCATAGAACTTACTAAAACACTACCCTTAAGATTCCAAGTATCATTAGCCCATTTTCATACTTGATTGATATTTGGGCGATTAGCAAAGAATTTCCCCACTAGGGATAGCTTAAGTCCCTCAATAGCCTCATCTAGGAGCTAATCTAGAATGTGTACTTCATCACCCTCCACAAAGAAGAAAGTAGACAAAGAACCTTAACAAGCCTTCATCAAAATGCTACCACCCACGAGTTTGTCCATGTAGGAAGCAGGGTCCTCCCTAGACAAAAAATCCTTTTCCAAAGAGTTTGAAATAGGAGATTTTTCAAAAGTACGAGTAAAGCCCCCAAGGGGAGACGAAGAAGAAGTTGTTCCAAGGGAGGGACCAAATATTTTGATGAGGGAGCCTTATTGGGGCCCCCACAATGCTAGATCATCAGGAATGCTCAGGCGGGTGCAAAAAATTTGAACTCACAAGGGGGCACAGAGGCGTAGAAAATTTGAACTCACAAGGGTTGCTTTCAAAGACTGTTATTACTCTTTCATTAGGAATTAGATATTTTATTTATTTTTTACTGATTTTTTTTAAATAAAGATATTTTTTGTCAATTGTTAAATACTTTGTATTTATAAACTTATATATTTTTTAAATAATTATGTTTCTCATAATATTAAATATAAAAATATTTATTCATCATTATTAATTTTAAATACTAATAATACTATAGTATTTTTTATCAATAAAAGTGGCTATAGAGGGCCACACCATTTGTATTAATATAATAAAGAAGATTTACATTCATGGTTCTACCATAACCATTACAGACATCGATATCCCAAAAATGAAGCCTCAAAGTAAAATAGCTTCCATATTACATCCACCAAAACAACATTATAGTTTGTCCTATTGCATAAGATAATAAAGAATTATATAAAACTATAATTATTAACCCTATCCCATTCACTATCAGACACCATTTGATTCTCCATCCCCAACATGACCCTCATTGTCCCATGCCATCATAGTAGAGGTATTGATGAATGTAAAAGACCATTCCACTGTCATGTTCTCAATTTCCCACACTAGATGCTTTAGAAAATTGATACCCATGTGGGCATGGTGTTGCCTCTAATCAATGTTCATGTCATGGCCCAAAATCACAAAGGGCACCTAGGAAGGGTGACAGTACTCTGATACCCATGGTCATACTCCACCTTGCGACACCAAACCAATTCTAGAACGCTCTTCGTAGAATTTCCTTTATACCTCCACACCACCTCGGCCATACCAAGTCCACCATTATCTTATCAATGACCCCTTTTTCCTCACCAACATCTAGTAACATTTCCAAGAACATTGAGGTGATATCCATTTTTACATAATAGTGATAAGCCTCATTCATGTACCAATCACCCAGGACTAACCTTATGGCTTGCAAAACTACCCCACAATTTTATTTGAAGATTGACATTAGACACCGCTTTGATAATTTTCCCATAAAATCCATCTGTCGTCTCCTTGCTTCTAGGAAAATAAGTGTGTCCATCTCTACAGACTTGATCGACAAATGTGGTTTGGAGGAACTACCAAAAGTTTGCCTTAAAAGACCTATCTTCAATCATTTTTGGAATAAATTAAATACTTCTTACACTTGGCCTTACATGGAAATGATCAACCAACCTAAGGCAATACATGTTCTATACAATCCCATTATCTCCCATAAATCTCCTTCCTCAATTCATGCTAGTCTTCCACTAATTCCAATGAGACCACTTCACCCTCCATCTCAATGTCCACATTAGCTACCGCATTGGCCATTGAGTTCCCCTTGCAATAGACATGGGAGACTTTGAAGTTTTTAAATTTCTCCATATGATTAATTATTGCCTCAAGCCACTTGCTTAGGACCCAATTTGGGGAGTGTCTTTTCTGGATTGCATTGACAACATTTTGGGAGTCCCCTTCTAGGTGTATATTTTCACATTTTAATTTTTTGCCCCATTTCTAGGCCTAATAAAGCTACTTGGTATTTGACCTCATTATTGGAGGCTCTGCCAAGTTTTTTTGTTGCTATTAGACGAACTTTCCCATTACTATTTCAAACTACACATCCTACCCCTACATAACCAAGATTGCCCCATGATGTGCCATTGAAGTTTATCTTGACACAACCCTCTTCTACCAGGTTCCATATAATGTTTTCCCTTGGACAATGAGTAAGATGAGTCTACTGGGCCCCATAAACGGAAGGTAATATTACTATAGTATTATTATCTAAAAGTAAATATTTAAATTCTATATATTATTAAACATCTATGTATTTAAATTTAATAAATTAAAATAATATTTAACTTAATATATAATAATATTATTTACATTAATATATTAAACAGTATTTAATTTAATATATTATAATAATATAATTTATACTATAGTTTGAATGCATTTAATGATTGTAGACCCCTTTATTATGTAAAGTTTTAACTATATAAGAATTAATATTTTTATTAATATAATATTTTTTTATATTTTTAATTTAATAATATGAAATTTATTAGTTTATTATATTAAATTTATAATGTATGGTACTAAATTATATATATATATTATTTAATATATACATATATAAAATTCAATATATATTATGTTTAATCTATAAATAAAATTATATATATTTTATTGATAAACTTAAAAAAAAGATTAATGTTAAAATTAATCTAAAATGAAGTTTTAATTATTTTTCTTAGATTAATTTTTATAACCGAAAATTTTCCCATGCATTTGAAGGAAGATATGGTAACACTTTCCTTGTTGGAAAACTTCAAACTCCTTTGATTTTTCATGGTTCTTCTTCTTGTTTCCTTGCAAATATCTTGACTTGTCTTCAATTCTCTTTTTGAAAATAATTCTCTACAAAATCTAAAAAGAAACTCCAAAAACATCTCAAAATAATTTCTTCCAAAATTTAAAAAAAGTCTCCCAAAACATGCCAAATGCATACAACATCCTCTCAATTTATAGATTTTGATGATGTAAAAAATATTTTTACCATTGGTTAGAGTAATTTGAGATTCTCCAATTAATTTTTAATTAATTGATGTCAAAAATAGAATGCATAACTCTGATGTTATAGAATATGCTATGATTATCAATATTCATGTCATAGAATATGATTTGCAACTCCCACATTTGTCATAGAATCTCCCATAAATAGCACTATTCTTGTCATATAATATGCCATGTAACTCTCATGGAATAATTAGTCATGTGTCATAGTTTTCCCTTTTTTCGTCCAATATCATATGTAAGATAATATTTTCATCATGAATTAAAATAATTTTTAAAATATTCATTTATTCTCATACAATAATATAAGTTGATGAGGTATAAATATTTTATATTCGAATGAAACCAATTTTTATACCTCAATATACTATATATATATGGCACTTTGTAATGGGTGAAAGGAATTATTTAATCATAGTCATTGTATTTCCTCTTATCACATTGGTTGATACAATTGTAATAGGGGTTTGATTTATGTGTGAAAGCATCTAATACATTTGAGATTATTTATAATGGTCATTCATCTATTGCATATGAGTCATTGTGGTTTTGAAATGGATCATTAAGTATGTCTATTGCATGGATGTAATCTTTGATTATCATGTTAGTGAGAATCTAGTTATGTTGATGCTTTGGTGTATATGTTTGCTTATTTTCTCTTCACAACTCTACTTCCTAATGGAGTAGACACCAATCCACATTGGTGAAGGGTAAAAAACTCTTTATTTAATCACCCTCCATCCTTATTATTAGTATGAGTATATTAAGAGTAGAGTAGAATTATTCTTGTTTATGATTCAATGTTATAAACTAGGGAAAATATCTCAAGCAAATCCCAAACTACTAAATCACCATAGAATCATATTGAATATGGATGCATCTTGCCACTATGTATGAATCACTAAATCAAATCATCTCGAGGGATCCAAATATTGTTGTCATCCATAGGTTTTATCAACTATCAAAATAGGTTATATGTAGCTAGTTTGTCTTTGACCTGGAGGCAATAATTGGGATCAATTGTACATTGGTTGTAGCTATTAATTATTATTGTCATGTCATATTTTCATTCATGTAAAAACCTATCAAATATACCTCTGGTAGCTACTACTTAGCATTATCATGCCACATTTTAGTTGATATACAAACCTATTAAAGATACCTCTAGGAACACCCTCTCGAGTTTAAACTGAGCCCAAAGTGTAGGCAAGATCACCCACTCTAATCATTACCCTTTAAACATCATTAATCTATTGATGAACCCCACTCTTTACCTTCTTGATGACATATCCCTAGCCCTATAAGTGAGAAATATTCTAGGACTTTGGACCTACAATTTTGGGAAGTATACTTCCTATTTGATTTTCAACAAGAGTTTTTACTCCTAAAATTTGATAAAAAAACTAGATTTATATTTGAGAAATAACACCCAACATATAATCATCAATAAAAGAACCATTAGATAAATATTTTTTAATAGAAGGTCTATTTGTAGGACTAAACACATCATATCAAATCTAAATTCCTCCACTTTAGAATAACCATATAAAAAATTTATACTATTTTACTTTATGTAAACATAATGTTCCAAAAATCTAATTCAAGATAAAAATATTGAAGGCCTTCTACCATATCCTTTGATTTCAAGGTATGACAACATTCCTTACAGACACAACATATTTTTTCATTCCCCAACATGGTTTTATCCCTAGGTAACTTGATTGTGTAGGAAATAATATTAATTCTAATAGAAGAAGACTTACATAATAAAAAAATACTCAAAAATTTCAATAATGAATATACACATAATACAAGATTTACCTTGGGAAACCATTCCAAGATACAAAGTTCAACAATTGATAACAACACTCTTTATGGATTCATAATAATAAATTCTTAATATAATGTCATAATTCATTGAAGTTATGAAAGAGATCTTCAACTCACTTCTTGGAGCTATTTCAAAAGCATGTAACTATCTTATAAAAACTATAATATCTCATCTTAAGCACTCTATATTGACAAGGATCAACAAGAAAATTTAATAGGAAAAACTTACTAAACTTTTAGTTAATGCACTGAAGGTATATTTCCCAAGGTGGGTGCCCAATTTCAAATTTAGATTGAAGGACCTCATTACAATGTCCAAGGAAAAAACCTTATGACCCTTAATTTAATTATTGTGTACAAGGTGAACTCTCTTCATATGACCCCATATTAAATATATTTTTCATGACATCTAAAATTAAATACACTTCCAATGTTGTGTTGGAACCCCATTATGATGTGTCTCTTTTCTCTTTGTTCTACTCCTATGTTGTGCATTTGAATCTATTTTATCACCATTTATAACCAATTTGAGAGAGTCTAAGTGGGTATTACATTTTTCAAAATGTTATTAAGTGTTACCTTTTGTCATTTCTCATGTACTTATCAATGTATTAAATGTTCTAAAATCTCAAAAATTCTAAGTTGTAGGCTTGTATTATTCAAATTTCTAAGGCTTGTGCTTGTGTCATACCTTTCGATTTTATCTTCTTATAATTTATTTCTACCCAACTCTATCTTATTTTTTTTCCTTATTGGCGTATTGGACTTTCCCATGTTGGCATACCTCAAAAGATACTAGCAAGTTGATAGGTTTGATACATTGATGTCTAAGGACGTTTGATGTTTATCCAAAAGGGTGTTGAGGGTGGTATCATAAGAATGATGTTGACTAAGGTTGTTGATGTTTGAAGATGTTTGATTTTTTTGATAAAAAAGAGTACATTGATGTTTCCTACGAAAACCAAGTTGAAGGATAGTTATGATGTTTGATGACAAAAGGATTGTTCAAGACTATTATGATAGTTATTTTTTAGTTCCAGCATAGTAGGTTATGACAACTTTAAGTTCTAAGAATTTGTAGGTCTAATATGAACAAATGTTATAGACAAATGTGATAGTTTAGGAAAATATGTCACACTACTCCTAGGAAAACGCAGTAGTGCAAGTAGAAGTGACTGTGTGCAAAGAGAAAACATGACAAACTATGCAAAAGTAATAAGATGTTAATAGATAAACGTGATAGTCTAAGCAAACATGGGTCTGTGCAAAAAAAGGTTTTGAAAAAATATAGTAAAATCAAATGCAACAAAGTAAGCAATAGCGATAATATGCAAATAGTAGATGCAATTATTTGTGCAAACGTGATAAGATGTAGAGAATAGAGGTGATGGTTTGTGGAAACGTGAAAATGTATCAGAGAAAACATGGAAATTTGTTTAGAAGCAGTAAAATGTGATAGTCAAACATGAGTTTCTATTACTGTATTTGTGTTTCTTGAAAGTTTTGGCAAAGTTTTATGTGATGTCAAAGTTTGAGTGTATGTTTTGAAAGTAATTCATATGAACAACAAACGTAAATAAGTAGGACTAAATCAAATGGTAAAGGGAGATATTTCGTAAGTTTTCTTCCACAAAGCTCACTAGCAATAGATCAATAGAAAAAAACAAGTACAACCTGATTAGTAGTAAAGGTTTATCTAACTATAGTAGGCTTACCACACTGTGTGTTAATCCATATCTATGGAGTGGAAGAGTAGGGTATGCCAAGGTCATGTACCACCTTGACGCCCCTCACCTTGAAAGAGTGTGAGCCCTAACAAGACACCTTATCTCCTCAACCAAGGACTGGGCATGGTAACTTATTGTGATTATTCTATCACAATGCACTACTATAGAAGACGCTCCAAAGGTCTTATGATTCTAGTACAAATTGGTTCTTAGTGGGTGGAACATATGTGAACATCATCAACTACATAGACATCTCCTTGAAATATAGAATTACCCTGAACTCTTAGCGAAAGTCTAGTATGCTACATGTACATATCAAACTACAAATTTCACTCTCATCCAATTTCTATAGCGTGTCAAAAAATGTCATTTGAGGTTGATTCTTTGGGTTCTCAATAAAGATGTAACCCAAGGCAAACCTTCTATCAATAATAAGGGAAATCTTGTGTATTATTATTTATCATCACCTAAGACTGCACGAAGCGAAAGGGGAGAGGATATGTAGAAAACATGCTTTCAATTAAAAGAAAAGAAAAGAAAATTAGAGGTATTTCTCCTCATCCAAGATTGCACTAGGAACAAGGGGAGAGGATACATACAATCCAACTTACAAGACATTCCAAAAAATTTTATTTTAAGGAACCATTTATACAAATGTGAATTTAATCTACCAAACAAAGAAATCATACAAGTTCAAATGATAACATATTGCATAAGGAACCTGCAATCAATGTATTAGTAGTTTGAAATATTGTCTTGGACCAATCAAAACCTACAAACGTAAATGTAATAAAAGTTTTGAATAATTTTTCTTCCCCCAAATGAACGTTGCACAGATATGTCAGTTTAAGAAGCATATAACAATAGACAATAGAGGTTAGAGTTAGATAAAAATCCGGAAATCAAAAAGTTGCTCTCAAAAAATAGAGACCAAATATAACAGTCAAACGTGAAATTACCTATAAACGCGATCAGTTTCACAAATATGGTACTTCATTGTTGATAGACATCGTAGGATTATCAAACATGACTCTGTTACTTTGGAAGATGTGACAAAACCTATAGACCTAGAAAAAATGATTAGAAAAACCCTGCGCCTGGTAATAAAACAAATGTGACAGGATTATCAATTGTGTCTAGTTTAGCAAACATGACTGGTTCGTGATTGACAGAGGCGACTGTTTGTGGTCATTTGCAAATTTGTAACATGCAATCATGCCAAAAACCTGAAGAGCATCAAAATTCAAGAGAATTTTGTTAAAATAGGGACATGGGTTCCACTGTACATGCCAAGAATGTGAAGTGGAAAATGGAAATGAGATCCAACAAGGGTTAGCATCAACAAAACTCCAAATAAGAGAAAATCAAATCCCACTTACAAATGAAATTGAGTGTACACATGGTTAGAAATCACCATATGGTAAATGAAATCAATTCAAAGCAAAGAAAATAAACCAATGTGCAAACCTTGCATTCCATTTCAATGGTGATGGGATGTTGGATTGCTCAATCAAGAAGCTCCCATGATTGTAAAATCATGAAATGATGACCTAGATGAATGATAATTGCTCAAATGCTCAATGATAATGCTATGCTCAAGTGCTCAAGAATTCAAAGTGCTTAACAAATGATCTAGGTGTATGATAATGAAGGAGTGATGTTTGTTTTATAGATTTTCATGATTATGATCAATAGTGTAGATTAATCCTCAATACCCATGAAGGAGAGTGAATCAAGGAAGATGGGAGATCAAGATCAATTTGAACTCAAAATATCTTCGCTATTTAAGGAAATTGGTTGAGGATATTTTAAAATGAAGGGTGAAGATTGGATCAAGAAATGGAGGGATGAGAATAAATGAGAGGAATGAGATATTTTAGGATATTTTGAAAAAGAATATTCCATGGGATATGCTTTTGAGAAGAAAATTAGGAAAATTAAATAATTCAAGATTATTTAATTATGGAGGATTAGGATTTTTTTTATTAAAAAGGAATATTCCATGCAAGTGGGATGGGAATTAGATAATTATGCAATTCAAGATTATTTAATCATAAGATGTTGGAGGAAAATTAGATTTATGGCTAATTAATAATTAAAATTATCCAATTAGGGGATATTAGAAGAAAATGAATGAATTAGGATGAGTTAATTAAATAATTCAAAATTACTCAATTAATAGAGGAAATAAGGTGAAAATAATGGAAAATGATGTTAAAAGGGGAATTATTAATGAAAGTAATAAAAATGATAAAAATGCACTGATCAGGGATGAATATGACAAAAATGTAAGATTAATGATATGTGATATGAATTAGGCAATTTTGCATGTCTACAAAAACAAATAAAGAAGCAACCTCATATGGGAGAGTCGAAGGATTATTTTGAAGCCAGTATCTTCCAACCATTGTTGTAACAACCAACTCCACTTGATCACATTGATATAAGAAAACACGATGTAGCTTCGCCCTTGAGAAAGGTAAATTTTCTCACTTCCTAGTGGTGACAAGGGATAAACACTTTGAATTGGGACCCCATTTCAAGACAAAAGAATATAATTATAGAAAAAGGAAAAAAGAACAAAAGCTCTGAAGCAGGCAAAAAGAATAGAAGCTCTAAAGCAGGAAAAAAGAATAGAAGCTCTAAAGCAAGAAAAATAACTAGAACATAAGCAAGCAAAAAGAAGGGTCGACCATGAAATATACAATTGAAAATTAAAGAACAAATACCTCAATACTTGGTAGTAACACATACGAGAGCCATTGCAAATGTTAGTTGTACTAACATCTAGCTTTAGGGAAGGTACTTCAAAGCATTAAAAAGATAGAGAATTAAATGGCTTTTTGTACCTTAAGAATTATCAATGTCCACTAACAAGTAACAATACATTTCGACCGCTTTTGATCAAAACTTATAAATATGTTGAAACTTGCCTCTGTTCCAGAAAAATTTATGTAGGAATTTGGGTGTGGAAAATTCCTCCCAGAACAGAAGTATAGCATTTGATATTTTTGTCACCCACACTGATTTTTATTCGTATACAAGTTCAATTCTAATAACATAAGAGAATTATTGAATTTTTACATTAAAATGACATAGAATAAAGATGTAATAATATAAAACTAATATTAATAGAAATAATATATATATACGTGTTGACATTTATATCTTTGATAATGTACATGCATAAAGGTGCTTGCAAAATATACATAAGAAAGTTACTAAGTAACCAAATCCTACTAGTAGAAAACGACAATATTCACATACATTTATCAAAATTTTGACAATTTTTTTCACATACATTTATCAAAATTATGATGAAACTTCATTCCTTAGAAAATCATATCCCATGATGTCCCACTAAAGTGACATTGTAGAAATTAAACAAAAAAGGAATCCAAGTTATAACGGCTCCTTCATTTAAGAAGTGTGGAATATCCCTTGTTGCAAGGATTCCCACTCCAATGTGTGCAACAACCAAAACATCCCCTAGGCCTCCTAGATAATCCTCTCAAAGCATCATACTCACCAGGATCAATACATCAACCTATGAAACAATGTCTAGTAAAGAAGCCACAAACTATGAAGAAACATTGGTGCTCACTTGATATCTATCTATAGCTTCTTCAAATTCAAATCCCAACACCATCTTGATAAAAACTATAGTCCATCTGCTGTGAAACCTAAAAATATGTGTAACTCTTTGGCTAGTAATTGCTCCTAGGAAGGCTAATTGTCGTCAAGGACTAGTTACACAAATTTGTGTATCAAATTTCATAACAATTTTTAATCCAGAGCTTTAATTAAGAGTATGATGAGCTTCATCAGTAATGCCAGATGAGTTTATAGAAAATTTTGGTTCTATATCCCACTATGGTGAAGAATGAATCTATAGTTAAAACATTTAATGCAAAAGATATTCATAATCTGATTAAGGATCTTCATCTTGTTATCTTACTATGATTTACATTTTTAATTTTTTTTTTTTTTGGAAGAATAATTAAATTTAATTGAAAGGTGAGCTAAATTTCCAACTGTTGCATTCACACTTTGTCAACATATGGGAGAGCCACTTCAAATGTCATTTGGATTAACATCTAGTTTTAGACAGAGTACTTTGAAGCATTGAAAATATAGAGAATTAAATGGCTTGTTGTACCTTAATCATTATCAATATCCACTAACAAGTCACAATAAATTTCACTCACTTCTAGTTCTAATCAAAACTCATATATATGTTGACACTTATCTTCATTTTGAAGATTTATGTAGGAATTTGGGTGTGTGGAAATTTTGTTGAGAATAAAAGATATAGCATTTGATATTTTTTGCCACCCACACTATCATTTTTATTCACATATCAGTTTAATTCGCCACAAAAATATTTCATTGGTTTGAATACAAGTTTAATTTGAACACTAACAAAAATATTTTATTGGTTTAAAAACAAGTTTAATTTTCCAATGAAAACATTTTATTGGTTTGATTACAAGTTTAATTCACCAACAAAAATATTTTATTGGTTTAAAAAGAGGTTTAATTCACAAACAAAAAAAATTGGTTTGAAAAGAGGTTTAATTCGACACAAAAATATTTTATTAGTTTGAAATAGGTTTAATTTACCAATGAAAATATTTTATTGGTTTGAAAATAGGTTTTAATTGCGAATGAAGATATTTTATTGGTTTTAGTAAAATTATAATTCACCAATATTTTCTACAAACTTCTAGTGATTACAAAAGATTTTCCAATTAAATTTATATTTTTTTCTCAAAAAAAGAAAATTTGCTAATAAAATTAATATTTTTTTTCAAGAATTATACAAGATTCACCAAGTTTCTACACCTTTTCATGGGGACGTTTATTAAAGTTATCCATGACACTACTATCTCCCTACATGCATTGAATGAAACAAATGCAACACAAAAATTTAAAGTAATTGGTAATATAAAAAAGAAAAATGTGAAAATGTTAGTTGATACTTGTATACATAACTTTATTGATAGAAGATTAGCTAATGAGCTCAATTATTTTGTTTATCCAGTCCCTTATTTTCAAGTCATGATAGTTAATGGGGAATAACTACCTTATGGTGGTAAATTCCATCATATAAAACTCTCAATGATAAATTATCAACTAGATTAAAAAATGTTCATTTTTGATTGATTAAGCAGCGAAAGGGCCCTAACCCTTATAGAAAAGTATAGAAATATACAGAACAAAAACCAGTCAAAACAACAACAAAAGGAAGTTGACAAGTAAAGCTTCCCCAACCCCCCCAACAAAAAGCTTAACCAATTCCCCAGGATCAAACATTTCAACCCTATCAGAGATATCAAAAAATACATATAGTCTGTATTCAAATCCCAACACATAAACCTATAATACCAAATAATACTTAAAGTAATGTCCATGCATAAACAAGAAGTACTAACTGTTATCACCTAAAATTGCACCCTGTTGAACCCGATGTTCAACACCTTAGTGTAACATGGGAAGACCTCTAAAGCTGTGGGTTACTTTAAGATAGAGATCAACCTCCGGAGAAGGTTGGCTTCCTATGGTGCCACCTAACTACTGATCTTGTAAACGAAAAGAGTAGAAGGAGAATATATTAAAACTAATGAAAACACTATCTCTATGGTGATGCACCAAAATTTACTAAGAGGACGTATAACACAGTTTACATACACAGTTTCAGTCAATGACAAAAGCTTAGTTGTACACAACTCAATCACATATGTTTTCTACATAAATATTTCATGAAAAGGTTCATATGGCTACACTCCTAGAAGGAAGGAATAACTTCACAACTAGAGAATACTGCGTTTTGAACAACATATCACAACCTGCAAAATACATATTGCTCTACGAAAAGGTGCTGAAATAAGACATAACCACAAGGAATCATACAGTTTCACAAGCAGTTTCATCAATTATACAAATGCACACAATTTAATAGAGAGATTGAAAAGGTAAATCGCTTATACTCATTGATTTCAATGGTAAAACACTGATATATATGCCTGTCACGAGTTACAAAACATAGCATCTCTTCTGCAAAGAACTCCACAAGTCACAAAAGCAAAAAAGCACCAGGTAAGAACTCTCTACAAAAAAGGCAAAAAATGTCATATATACAAAAGACCCAGCCCCTTAGGGCTTACAAAAATATCTGCATTTTTAAAGATCTGCCCCTAGATATTTTTGAATGAAGTTAATTTTGCATCCCCGTTGTTCATGTCGGTGAGGAGTCACTCTAAGAATGGCCTCCTTTATCTTTTGCAACGCATTTAATGTGCCAACCTCTAGCCTCCGTGTTCACTTTCGAACTTCCCTGAAGAGCTGTCTCAAATCCCCTAGAGCACTATCATTAATGTCTATCTGCCTTTTATCAGTAGACCTCACAGCTTTCCCTGACGGCCTCTTCTTTATTTCGACCTTCTTCTTGCTCAAAAAATTTTGCATGTTGACTTCCTCTAGAAGCAACTTTAGACTTTCCCATTAGATCCCCACACCAAGTTTCACCGAGCTGCTCCATCACCCTTTGATCTCAGAACAAGTCCGTATTTCTTTCATTCTATTGATCTCACTCACAGGGAGTAGTCAAACAGTCAAACAGCTCATGGTTCACCTTTAGTTCTTTCTGATTGGTTGAACATATGCCACACAAGATCCCAACGGTCAAAAGTCATTTAGCCAGAATCGCATGTCGGTGAGACAATGGCCATGTCTCCCTGATGCAATTATACTCTAAAGCAGCATCGACATAGCATACAACCGTCGATGAGAGTTATATCGAGTTCCCATCGTCACACTGATGTCCCCTTTCTATTGGAAAATCTATCGCTATCGGCAGGACCTTCACACGAGCCCCTAATACTTCGGCGAAACACCATTGGGTCGGCCAGACACCATGCCAAAGGCAAGATCCTTCGGCGAACTCATTCCTTCTCTCCGAGTTCATTCTGTTTTGGCGAGACCTTCCTCAATCGGCGAGACCTTCCTCAGTTGGCGAGACCTCTCACTGAAGCCACCTTGCTTCGGCGATAACTCTTATCGAGCTCCCTTTGTTTCAGTCAGGGAGACCTTGCTTGGTCGGTGAGAGCTCATGCCGAACTCACAACTTTCGTCGAGACTTCCCCATGTCGGTAGGACATCTCGCTGAGCTCATCATCTTATACCGAAGGCATCATCCTTTCGGTGAGACATCAATCGGTCGCCAAGACATTACAACGAGGCCCACCTTTTCTCCTCATTGACATCTCCTTTCGCCGAGACCTTCGTTAGTCGCCGAGACGTCACCCTGAGCTCCTATTTCTTTGGCGAGACCCCCGGCCTTTGGTGAGACATTACGCTGATATCAATCCCTCTCAGTGAGACTTCGCTATCAGTGAGACCCCATGTCGAACTCAAGATCCTTCGGTGAGCTAAGACCACTTCGGCAGGACACTAGCGGGTCGGGAAGACCTTACGCTGACCTCTTTATCTTTCGGCGAGCTCGGAACATCTTGGGGAGACACCCAGCAGGCGGCGAGACGTTATGCCAAAGGCAATCCCCTTCGGCGAGACTCTACCTAGTCGCCGAGACCTTTTGCCAAAGGCAGGACCTCATGGTGACCCGAATGTCCTAGCGACCAGTGTATCCAAAATAAATAGAACACACTGCTAGTCGGCAAGACAACAAGAGGGTCTTGCTGAATTTCTTCTCTGATGAGTTTTATGCCAAAAATGACTGAGGAGAGGCTCTTCAATAGACTTCCTTGTGAAATAGCATCAGATGTATGATCTAACCCCTGATGCAAATGTCCCCATTTGGCCTTTATGAACACCTGAAACATAGATTGCCTTGCCTGATTGAGGCCACAGGTGAAAAATATGTAACATTTCTGGCAACCTTTGCTGGATGTTTGCCTGCTAAACATGGAAACCAATAGCCAAAACTTGTCCATTGGACATGGAGTCATTAGGAAAACTCAGAAAAAAATCAAAAGTAGTTGCACATGGCTGCAACTCACTTAAGATTCATAGAACATAACAAGTTGCCAGAAACGATGAAATAGGAGAAACTGAAAAGAAACTATTTACTATGCTGGAACAACACTTAGGGAAAGAAACAACAATCAAACCAAAGTGCAGAAGCACTTATTGAAAACATAAAACCTAACCTAATATGTACAGTGGAGGAACTTATCAAACCTCAAAACAAGGCTTGAGGTGTATCCCATTGACTGGGATAGGAAGCACTTCACCTTCAATTGTAGCCAGTTGGTAAGCATTGTGTTCTTTGCAGTCTTTGATAATAAATGGACCCGTCCACATGTCAAACTTGGTGTGATGGTCCAACCTGCTTTTTAGAACATCCCATTTCAACACAAGATCTCCCACCATGAAATTTCTTGATCTAATTTTCTTATTAAATGTTCTCTTAGTCAAGGTTTGCTAATGTTCCATGTTATTCATAGCCCTGTCTCTAGTTTCTTCTAACTCCATCAGCTGAGTATATCTTATGGCAAGTGGGTCAGTCTGCTCAAATAGGACCAACTGACTGGCAATGTCCAGGGTGGGCAACTCAGTAGAGATAGGTAATTTTTCTTCTTTACCGTACACCAACATGTAAGGAGAGTTCCCAATCACCTTCTTAGGGGTAATTTTGTCTGCCCAAAGAGCAGTCTTTAGCTTGGTATGCCAATCCCTCTGATTGCTTTGAAGCGTCCTTTTGATAATGTTAATCAGATTTTTATTAGTGGACTCCACAATTTTGTTGCCCTGAGGGTAATAGTTGGAGCTTGTGTTCAAGTAAACGCCATTTTTCAATGCCCAATCTACCACCTTCAAACCAACAAATGCCAAGGCATTGTCAGAAATTATAGAATCTGGGACTCCAAATCTGCAAACCATGTCTTCATAAAAATTCAACACTGTTGTTTCATTAGCTTCCTTCAGAGGTAAAGCTTCTATCCATCTTGTAAAGTAGTCCGTTGCTGTGATAATCCACTGATGGCCTGCATTTGAGGGTGGGTTAATTGCCCCTATGAAGTCAATTCCCCACTTCATAAACGACTGCTCTATCTGAATTGGTTGCAATGGCAAAGCAACAAGTCTTTCTTTTCCTGAAAACAAGGCACATTTGGAACATCTCCTAACATATGTATGTGCATTCTTAAACAAGTTAGGCCAATAATAGCCTGCTCTTAGAATCTTATATGTTGTTGTCCTCGCAGCATAGTGACCTCTAGAAGGTCTGTCATGTAACTCATATAATATTCGATCCACTTGATCATTATCAACACACCTTATCAGTACTCCACTATGATCTTTCCTATATAACATATGATCAATCAAGACGAAGGGAATAGACTGAAGTCGGTAGTACCTCCTCTTCGTTCTGTTCAGATTAGGTGGACATTCTCCGGTTCTCAAAAAATGTGACATCTCCTGCAACCAGTTGGTACCTTCATTATCTGTCGTCCCAACATTAACCAAGACTGAGTCTCGTTCATCCTCTACTGTTGAAACGTCTTCATTAGCTATTTGTTGGAATAAACCTTTTCCCCTCACCAATTTAGTGACCTGAATATCCACATCATACTCCATAACTCTTGTGATCCATCCAACTCATTTTTCATTTAGATCTTTGCTGAGTAAAAATTCTTTCACACTAGAGTGTGCCACTAGAAGATGAATTTTGTTATGAGACAATAGATGTCTAAATTTCTTCAAACTTTTTACAATAGCCAACACATGTTTTTCCATGAAGGTATACTTCTGCTCATAGTCTTCCAGACCCTTGCTGAAAAAGGCAATGGGCTGCTCCAACCCTTCTACATTTTTTTGCACTAAAATTGTAGAAATTACATCAAAACCACCAAAAGTGTACAAGGTAAAATCCTTGTTGAAGTCTGGGTTAACTAATGTTGGGGTTGAAGCTAACGCCTCCTTGATCAGTTGAAAATTGTCCCTTGCTTCTCGGGTCCATCTGAACTCTGCATTCTTTTTTAACATAGCTGTAAGGAGTTTTAATAAGGCTGCTATATCAGGAAGAAACCTTCTGACAAAATTAATATGACCAATGAAACTTTGAAGTCCTTTCTTATGCGGGGTAAAGGAAGCTCTAAGATTGTTGCCACTCTTTTGGGATCCACCACGATTCCCTTCCTAGATACTACATACCCAAGAAGCTTTCCTTCATGAACAGAGAAAACAAATTTCTTGGGGTTTAATGATATACCAAACTCCTGACAACGTTCAAAAATCTGCCTCAAATGGTTGATGTGGTCTACTATCCTCTTAGAATAGACAGTGATGTCGTCAAGGTATACTAAAACAAACTTATACATTAAATTGCTAAAATCAATGTCCATAGCCTTTTGGAAGGTTGCTCCAGCATTAGACAAACCAAATGGCATTTTCCTATACGCCATTGTGCCCCACTTTGTGGTGAAGGAAGTTTTAAATTGATCTCCTTCCCTTACCAAAATCTGGTTATAACCAGAATATCCGTCCAACAAAGAAAAACGTTCAGAACCTAACACACATTGAAGAATCTGCTCCATAGATGGAAGAAGGTGCCTGTCCTTTAACAAAGCTCTGTTCAAATCTCTGAAGTCTACACATAATCTGAGCTTTCCATCCTTCTTCCTGATGGGAACTAGATTGGCAACCCAGCTAGTATGCTTGATGGGAAAAATAATCCCACTTTCTATAAGTCTGAAGACTTCTTTCTGCATTAATGGCTCCAATTTGGGATTAACTAGCCTCTATTTTTTCCTTATGGGCTTGGCCGTTGACTCCAATTCTATTGTATCTCGTGCGAGACGTGGATCAAATCCCTTCAAATCTCCATATTCCCAGGCGAATATGTCAATGAATTCTTGGAATAGTTGCTAAAAAGACTACTTTTCAACAGCAGTGTTTATTTTCCCTACCTTGAGGCTTCTCTTGGGTGCAATTTCTAAGTCCTCATAACGATCTTGTTGAACCAGTAAATTGGCTTTGTTAATTTTGGCCTGATCATCAGAATTGAAAATACTTTCTAAGGTAACCAAACCCTTAGGCAACTTCTTGTTCTTTAATTGCAGTACCTGGTCTCCATACTGCTGTTTGATTTTATCCTGATTTGATGCTACAAACACATCCTCTTCAAGCAGAAAATGCAGAATTTGCTCATCACTCTCAAAGACCTGCCAGTTAACATTGTTGTTGGGTACTGAAGGCCTAATAATAACCTTAATGTGCTGCTAATTACATTCCTTTCTTGCACTGTTTGGAATGTCAAACTGGGCTCCCACAGCTGCTAATCTGTCAGCATGTTGATTATGTTTTCTTGGAATCGAAATGATATTGAAAGCCTTAAAATCCTCAATAAGGTCCCAAACCCTATGCTTATACAATTTAAGAACATCATTTTTAACAACATTCAGGCCTCTAACCTGATTTACTATCAATTCACTATCCCCATGCACCTTTATACACTTGATTCCATGTTTCCTCGCCCATTCCAGCCCTTGAATAAGACCTTCATATTCTGTTGTGTTATTAGTGCACGAAAATGCAAACCTAAAGGTTGCATAATATCTTTCAGTTCTTGGGGAAACCAATAATGCACCCCCACCAGTGCCATGCCTGCTCCTTGAGCCATAAAAATACATTTCCCAAACTTTGTCTTGCTAATCACAATCATTCACTGGCCTCTTAACCAAGTTAGGGATCACTATATCAGCTTCTTGAAACATGTAGTTACCCATACCAACATCCGACACCAAGTCACTTTCAGCACTAGAAGTTTGGCTTGTTGCCCACTCATCTAAAAGTATATCAGGAATCTCATCAACAACAATGCGAGGATCAGAGACAACAACATGCTCATCTTGTTCAAAAATTATGCAATTGGTATTCATTGCACTAGGTATATAGGGTTCTATATTGTCGTTTGCAAGTAACTCAGACTTAATGGTTACTTTAGTTCCATATCTAGTACGGAACAACATATGAGACCAGTTAGAAGAAAGGTATCCCCCTATTTTGGCCATAAACTCTCTTGAAAAACATAACCCAAAATACAGAGGCACATCTGCCACATAAATGTCTTGGGAAATTGAAAAATTAGGGCAAGCATGCAAAATTAAGCCAACATTTTTTATAAGACCCAGTGTATTAACAGATGAGCCATCCAACTGAACTACTCCCTTTTCTAAAGGTTCATACTTTAAACCTAACTGATCAACTACTTGCTTGGGCATCACAGAGCAGGTAGCACCACTATCTACCATACAATTGTGCACTAAATTTTTTCCAATAATCAATGAAACATAGAATGGAGGAGGTCTCACGCTCTTACCTTGAATCATAGATTCCCCTTGGCTACTGGGGTTAGCAACTTTCCCTTGATCATCATTAGCCATTACGACCTTTTGGGAATTATCAACAACTCGTTCAGGATTTATACCTTCAAATAATGCCTTTTTAAGTAAATCAGCCTATCCAGGAATGCTTAAGGAATCCCATATGGTCATATTCACGTTCATCTTCTTCATACTGTCCACAATGTTGTAAGGTACAATTAAAGGTACCTTTTGATGTACTTTAGTAGTAGCCGGTTCTTTATTCTTATGAGGCTGCTCATTGATAGGTAAGGCAGTAATCCTTTTCGGTACATTTAGAATAGGTGTGGATGGTGCTTCTACAGTTGTAGGCCCCTTGTTCTTTTCAGCTAATTGCTCCACCTCTAGAGCTCTTTTCTTAGCTCGTGTATTGGCTGCAATTGCTGAATCGACATTCACACCACAGAACTCTTCCCTTTGCCAATTTAAAAATGTAGTTTCATTAGAATGCATAACTAGTTGTTGTTCAGGTATATTAGTAGGTGCATCTGGCTGTGGACTAACAGCGTTTTGGGCCATAAATGCCTGATTAATCACCCCATTTGAGCATAAGGTTGGGTTATGTGCTTGGTTACACGCATAACACCATTCATTTTCTATCACAAAGTTATTCTGGGCTGGAACCATATCCTTCACTGGATTTACAGCATCAAGAGGAGCTGGATTATAAGATTGAAATGGTCTCTGATTAACATTTTGCCTCTGATAACCACCTTGATAGGGTTGCCTATTTTGCTGATATTGATATCCCTAATTTTGATAAGACTGATTTGCATTATGGCCTTGTTGTTGGTTCTGCTGTTGAAAATTCAGCCTTGCCCCTTGATACTGTTTCTTCATGCTGGTCAACTCACTTCTCATAGTCTGTAAAATACTTTCTATCTTCTGCTAACTAGACTTGATCTCTTGCAATTCACTTGATGGTCCTGCAGTTGACACTCCCTGACTCACAGTAATGGGTAACGTTGGAACAACAGGTAAAGGAGCTAAAGATGGCATTTGCAATGGCATATTTGATTGAATTTTAGGGAAGTAGGGCATAGGTGGCCTAGGTGCTAACTTGCCTACTTGAATGAGGTTATTTTCTGCCTTAATAGCTATATTATAAGCCTGAGGTAAAGAAATACCCCCCATGGACTGTATCATGACTGAGATGTCACTGTTTAAACTTTTCAAATAGGACAAAAATGCATAATCAGCAGAAGGCCTTACCGTAGCATGTATTTTGTTCCAAGTCTTTTGAAATTAGATATTGAAGTCCACCATTTGTTCTTGTGGGGCTCTTTTGACAATTGTTAATTGCTCTACCAAAGATAGGTGATCAGATTTTTCCTCAAAAAATCTGGTAAATTTATCACCAAGCTCATCCCATGTCCTTATAGGACCCACTGACAAGCTTCTAAACGACTCCAACGCCTTCTTCTTGAAATATGCAGCCAACAATCTCACAGCTACATTTTCTTGTGTCACATGATGCACATTGCACAATGCTGCCATATCTCTAATATGTTCAAAAGGCATTACTTGTCCTCCAATAAACTCTGGTAACCCTTTTAACGCTTCTAATGAAATATCATCATGTTGCGCTAGATTAAGGGGACTACCCTGGTTGAACGGTACAAAAGTAAAGGCTCTTGGCACTGCCATTGAGCTGGAATGCGTTGGTATGCTTGCTGAAGCAGAACTTGAACTTGGTTGAGAAGCATTTGCTGTAGCAGAAATACTATTTGTTGAACAATTGAAGGGCCCAAATGAGGAGGCAGAAAGCTTTGTTCTAAGAGTAGGAGACGCTGAACGCCTAGCTAGAAGGTCCCTTCTTCTTCTCCTTTCGTATGGAAACTGTGCCTTGTTACTAACACCAAGTGGTGTCGACTAAACTCTAGGAGAAGGAACAGTCCTTCTAAGAGTTCTCCCTTTTCTTCTTGGAGGAGATAAATGCAAAAAATCTACAACTTTTGAACTTCTGGTTTCTATTTTTCTCATATAAACAAACACATTGATCCTTTCCTCCACACAGAGTCACCAGATATGCTTAAAACATCCTCTAAAAGGCTACTAGCTCACTGTTAGCACATCAAAACAGCAAGGCTTAAGAAATTTTACTTCTGACTCGAGTCCCACCAGGAGTGCCAAAAATTGTTATCACCTAAAATTGCACCCTGTTGAACTCGATGTTCAACACCTCAGTGTAACATGGGAAGACCTCTAAAGTCGTGGGTTACTTTAAGATAGAGGTCAACCTCTGGAGAAGGCTGGCTTCCTATGGTTCCACCTAACTACTGATCTTGTAAACGAAAAGAGTAGAAATAGAATATATTAAAACTAATGAAAACACTATCTCTATGGTGATGCACCAAAATTTACTAAGAGGACGTATAACACAGTTTACATACACAGTTTCAGTCAATGACAAAAGCTTAGTTGTACACAACTCAATCACATATGTTTTCTACATAAATATTTCATGAAAAGGTTCATATGGCTACACTCCTAGAAGGAAGGAATAACTTCACAACTAGAGAATACTGCGTTTTGAACAACATATCACAACCTGCAAAATACATATTGCTCTACGGAAAGGTGCTGAAATAAGACATAACCACAAGGAATCATACAATTTCACAAGCAGTTTCATCAATTATACAAATGCACACAATTTAATAGAGAGATTGAAAAGGTAAATTGCTTATACTCATTGATTTCAATGGTAAAACACTGATATATATGCCTGTTATGAGTTACAAAACATAGCATCTCTTCTGCAAAGAACTCCACAAGTCACAAAAGTAGAAAAGCACCAGGTAAGAACTCTCTACAAAAAAGGAAAAAAATGTCATATATACAAAAGACCCAGCCTCTTAGGGATTACAAAAATATCTGCATTTTTAAAGATCCGCACCTAGATATTTTTGAATGAAGTTAATGTTGCATCCCCGTTGTTCATGTCGGTGAGGAGTCGCTCCAAGAATGGCCTCCTTGATCTTTTGCAATGCATTTAATGTGCCAACCTCTGGCATCCGTGTTCACTTTTGAACTTCCCTGAAGAGCTATGTCGAATCCCCTGGAGCACTATCATTAATGTCTATCTGCCTTTTATTAGTAGACCTCATAGCTGTCCCTGACGGCCTCTTCTTTCTTTCGGCCTTCTTCTTGCTCAAAAACTTTTGCATGTTGACTTCCTCTGGAAGCAACTTCAGAATTTCCCATTAGATCCCCACACCAAGTTTCACCGAGCTACTCCATCACCCTTTGATCTCAGAACAAGTCCATATTGCTTTCATTCTATTGATCTCGCTCACAGGGGGTAGTCAAACAGTCAAACAGCTCATGGCTCACCTTTAGTTCTTTCTGATTGGTTGAACATATGCCACGCAAGATCCCAGCGATCAAAAGTCATTTAGCCAGAATCGCATGTCAGTGAGACACTGGCCGTGTCTCCCCGATGTGATTATACTCTAAAGCAGCATCGACATAGCATACAACCATCAGTGAGAGTTATATCGATTTCCCATTGTCACACCGATGTCACCTTTCTATTGGAAAATCTATCGCTATCGGCAGGACCTTCACATGAGCCCCTAATACTTCGGCGAAACACCACTCGGTCGGCCAGACACCATGCCGAAGGCAAGATCCTTCGGTGAGCTCATTCCTTCTCTCTGAGTTCATTCTGTTTCAGCGAGACCTTCCTCAGTCGATGAGACCTCTCGCCAAACCCACCTTGCTTTGGCGATAACTCTTATCGAGCTCCCTTCATTTCAGTCAGGGAGACCTTGGTTGGTTGGTGAGACCTCATGCCAAACTCACAACTTTCATCGAGACTTCCCCGTGTCGGTAGGACATCTCCCCAAGCTCATTGTCTTATACCAAAGGCATCATCCTTTTGGTGAGACATCAATCAGTCGCCGAGACGTTACAGGGAGGCCCTCCTTTTCTCCTCATTGACATCTCCTTTTTCTGAGACCTTCGTTAGTCGCCGAGACATCACCCCGAGCTCCTATTTCTTCGGCGAGACCCCCGGCCTTCAACGAGACATTACACTGATATCAATCCCTCTCGATGAGACTTCGCTATCGGTGAGACCCCATGCCGAACTCAAGATCCTTTGGAAAGCTGAGACCACTTCGGCAGGACACTAGCGGGTCGGGAAGACCTTACGCCAACCTCTTTATCTTTCGGTGAGCTTGGAACATCTCAGGGAGACACCCAATGGTCGACGAGATGTTATGTCGAAGGCAATCCCCTTTATCGAGACTCTACCTGGTCACCGAGACCTTTTGCCGAAGGCAGGACCTCATGGCGATCCGAATGTCCTGGCGACCGATGTATCCAAAATAAATAGAACACACTGCTAGTCAGCAAGACAACAAGAGTGTCTTGCCGACTTTCTTCTCTAATGAGTTTTATGCCAAAACTGACTGAGGCGAGGCTCTTCAATAGACTTCCTTGTGAAATAGCATCAAATGTATGATCTAACCCTTGATGCAAATGTCCCCATTTGGCCTTTATGAACACCTGAAACATAGATTTCCCTGCCTGATTGAGGCCGCAGGTGAAAAATAGGTAACACTAACAAAAATATAACTAAAAGTTTGATAGTCCAGGCACCAAAGGCGAACATCAATAATAGTATCGCTAGGAGAAGCACCAAAAAAAACCCATAGAAGCAAAACAAAAAGAAAAATAGTGGCCAAGGATTAAGCATCCTCGATCAAACTCCAGGATTTTAGTAGGTCATTGACAGTGTCTTCCACTTTCTCTTTCAGCTCCATCTTGCCCAATAAGTTAGCCATCTCGTCCATTAACTTTCTTTTTTGCTACTTCTTAATTTTTCCTTGACCTGAGACTATAGCCATGATAGCTTTCTTCATAACCGCATCCACCACCCTACAAAGACTCTTTATTGTTGTTTCAAGAGTCTAGATTCTGCTTTCCTTATCCTCCTCTTGCATCATCTTTTCTAGCCATTCTAATCTCTCTTCCATCTTCTTGATTTTACCATTATCAACTTCATCTATCTTCTCTTCCTCATGGTATTTTGTTTCCATTACTTCTTGATCATTTATTGCATTAACATTTTCCTCCTTCCCCTCATTGTCCTTTTCAGCCTAATGAATTTCCTCTTGCTACGACTCTCCTTCCACTTCCTCATTGTCAGAACCCTCCTCTTCCTTCGATGCACAATTTTCCTCCTCAACAAACTCTCCCACCAAACTATCTAGGATTTCCTCCATAGAGGAATCCCTTTCCTCCTTCACCATCTTTTTTCCTTTACTTTCCTATGAACCAGAAGCACATTTTTCCTCTAAATCCTTAGAAATTTTACTACTGTTAGACCCTTTAGAAGAATCCTTAGCAAGCCTTGTAGACCTTCTACCAACTGGTGTTGAGCACTCAGGGTTCTCATTATCATCAGAAATTGTAATAGTGTTGGCTTCCTCCCCCAATTCCCAAATAAGCAACTTCCTCTTTTTATTCTCAATAGAGTTGATGAAGGCATCATTCCTTTTCTTAGGAGTGACTTGTAGGAGATTAGCCCATAAAGGGTCCTCAAGGTTAGGAAAATTTTTAATGTGCTTTTTAGCAAGGGTGTTGTTCTACATGTTTTGCACACACACCCCGCCTTATGCAGGGACCCCCTTTCTTTTGCTGTCATTAGCTTGCTTTTGCTCTCGACGGGTCATTTTTTCCCTTTCCTCATTTTGTGTGCACCTATCCCCGAGCCTAATTTTTTCACATTCCTTAAAAAAATCAAACACCCCTTGACCAAACTCATCAGCCCAAAATTTTTCCTAGTCTTTTTCCTTTGTGAAAGTTTCATTGCGGGTTTCTGTCTGTGGGTTTCTGGCTATGGGTTTCCTCCTATGTTCCGCCACTCATCTACAACAAAGCTTTAGCTTTCACCTGCATGGCAGATTTCGTGTCTGCCTTCACCCCTGCATCCATCAAGAACTGTGGACGCACAGCTGCGGTTTGCCTCATGTGGGTTTCCACTTCCGTTTCATTGCTGAGTAGCTGATGAACCTTAACTTTCCCCCGCATTGCAGACTCCACACCAATTGCGCCCCCTTTCACTATCAATCAATGATGAAGCTTTCACAACCATCCTAAGTTGTGTATTTCACAGATGTTATCAGTGATCTTAGACTTGAGGTTCAAGATGGTAAAACCACTAGGTCAAGTGCTTGTGGGTTTGCCCCTGTGAAAGGTTGTCCATCGTATGCCATCCACCTTCCATCCGCTGAGTGTCTATTGTTTTCCATCCTTCTGCCACTTGTGGGTTTTCCCCTGCGGAAGGTCATCCTCTATCCACCTTTTGTCCACTGATCATCTTCTGTACTTCAGTGCTTGCGGGTCCACCCTTGTGGAAGGTTGTCCGCTGTCCGTCGTTCGCTGTCCACCTTCTGTTTGCCTTCCATCCGCTGACTGTTCGTCATTCACTGTCCTTCCATGCTTGCGGGTCTGCCCTTGTGGAAGGTTGTCCGCCACCTATCGTTCGCCTTCCGTCCACCTTTTTTCTGCCTTTCGTTCATCGTCTGCCTTCCGCCTTCCATCTTCTAGTTGTTCGCCATACGTCGTCCTTCCGCGCTTGTGGCACTCACACCCTTGAACCCGTATTTATGTTTATGGCCCAAATGAGTTCCAAATATGAATATTATGATCTTTTAATGATGCATGGGTGGATCTAACAAGGATTTTGCAGGATTTGATTAACATTTGCCTTGATTTGCATATGAAAGCACTTACTACACTTCATGTATGCAGGATTTATGGAACTTATCTCAAGTTCGTCAGGGAGGCCCATTGAGAAAGGTGAACAAGGAAAAAGCACATTGCTCCTTTCACCATTAATTTTATGCTCACCTCTCCCCCTAGCACCCCATCAACAGAGCTGACATTAGAAGGAGGTCAGTGAAAAAACTACAAAGGGTGGCCTTGAAGGTGGTGAGGGGAAGCGGTTGTTTCCTCCCTCCAAACAAATGATCACGATCCATTAGGAGCTATCTCATCAGATCATCTGATCCATTTAAAAATGATGCAAATCTACAAATAAGGTGCATTTAATAGGTTGAAGGATACTCCAAATACATCATACAGAAGGCAGCCTTCAAATAGTTTCAGCTACATTAAAAGGGCAATCAACTAAAAGACAAAATTGCTACAGTACCAAGTCACTACAGGATAAAATAAGAATGAGACAAAAGATGTATTTTATATTTTTGAATATTGAGGGGTAGGTGAAACCCTAGTGTAAAGAAAATATGAGCCACACAATGCAAATCGATCCTAGCCATTCATTTGGGCTTTGAAAAACTATAAATAGGGGTCCCCCCCTCATTTGTAGGGGGTTGGAGAGCTGGTGTAAAAAGAATTTGCAATAATAGAAGACAACATTGCATGATTTTATGGATGTTCTCTTTGATTTTTCTCATCTTGCATGCATGGTTCTACTTCCATGCTAGTTTTAGTGTTAGTTTCTTGAATGGCTATCATGATGGTGTTGTTGTTTTAGTATTTGATGAGCTTTTAGTCCATACTTTTAGCACTTGTTGATGACAAGTTGTTGTGCAAAGCTAGTTTGGGCTTCTTTATGTCATTGTTGTAACCTAGTTCAATTGCATGCTCATGATGTGTATGTGTAATCTGAAAATCAGTAGACCTTAGAAGATTGCACTGGTTTTGTGTAGCTATAGGTTTCTCTTGGTCAAGAAAAACTCAGTTTAGGAAGCTTGTCTACTGTAGCAGCCACCATTGTTACTGTTCATTCATAGCTTAGGATTAGAACAACTTTCTTAACCCTTCTCCTTTTGCTATTTCTTTTAGTCCTTGGTTAGAGTAGGATCCAAAGCATCACCATTAAGCTAAATTAGATGAACTTGATGAGTTTCAGCTTGCTATTTTGAGTGGACAACCACTTTTCATTCACTTCCAACACTTTGAAACTGCATTTGTAAACCCCACTTCCCACGCTTTGTAACTCATCTATAAGTCCACCTTGTGATTCCAACAAATCACATGAAACAACTGAGATATTCCAAGCACTGTCAAGACCTAACATTAGAGACCTTGGGATAGTGTTATGCAACCTGATTGTGGAAGATTGTCTTTCAAGAGAGGTGATGCACCTATGCATTACCTATGTTGAGAAGTGCATAAAAAACACATCAACAAGTGTGAGGGCGACTCTCTATGAGTTCTATTTTCACAAAGCTCTTAGGGGTAGGGTTTTCTATCAAATTGAATGGAAGATTCTTTTGAGGAGATGTAGCCAACACATATTTACAGTTAGCTCTAGTTAAGCCTTGGTGTAACGACAAATTTTCCCCATGGGTAAGGCTTTGACTTAGGGAAGAGAACATAAAAAAAGGAAGATTTATCTTTTCAAGATGATGAATATGGTTAAGGATAGGGAAGTGGTAAATATGCATAGACTAGAAAAGACCCTCCAGGGTAAAATACTTCATGATAAAGTAAAACACAATGTGGTATGGGGAGGGAGTAAAACCCTACAATAGCCATTCTGGAAATGCTTAGCCTTCTCCTTATCCTAAATTTTTTTCACAATATAGTCTTGGTATTTCTCGTTACTCACCTTTGCCACCTTCTTTCCTTCGTAGGCCATACCCATCGCCTTTGCAATAAGCTTTGCATTCACCTTGAAATGGAGACCACCCATTTTGACTTCACCATCCTTCTAGGAATTGGCGAACTTGTAGCTCAACTTCTTGTTATACCCTTCCATGGCTGTGAAATAAGGAGTGAAACCAACTCTCTCGAACAGGCCCCATAGCTCTACATTTTTTCGTAGCGAATCATACTTGTAGGGTTCCATTTGCTTGCTTGGGCCACCCATGTCAGTCACTTCGTAGAAGTTATTTTTTGAAAGGAGGAGAAACTCTTTACTGTGCCCTTCTTCATTCTCAAAAATGGCAACCGACAATTCAAAAAACTCAGTATTAATGGTAACCTTGTGGTTTTTCATTTGAGAACGACACTAAACGTTTAGTTGAAAGTTTGAAATTGAAACAACACTGATTATAAGATTTTCGAATCTGGGATCATAATTAAATCTAACAACTCTACCACCCTTCCTAGTGATAATTAATTTTATCGTCACTTGCATGTGTTGATCTGTCTTTTCCAAAATCATTCTTTAGATTTGTATCATTATGGAAAGTGTTCATTATTTCCCTATTTAAATCCTTCCTTTCAAGGCACGATCCATGCCAAATAGACCATCCTTTCCCTTTTATTCCTATTATTACTTTGGGATTTGGTGTACCTTTTTTCTCATGCCACTCCATCCATCCTGTCAGCAAGCCTGAGTGCCACGAAGGATCCCCTGTTATAACTGGACCTTTTTTCTCGTGCCACTCCATTCATCCTGTCAGCAAGCTTGAGTGACACCAAGGATCCCCTATTATAGTTGGACCCCCAGGGATGCAACCCATTTTAATTATAACTATTCCCACCATCATTAATCCAAGCATCAAATTTATCCTTCATTTTTAATCTATCCTGGGCCAAAACTTCTTTTATTTGATTGGACAAGTTGGAAAAGTCCCATAATTTTAAAGCATCTTGTCTCAGATCAATGTTAGCCAAAGCATCTGCAACTCTATTACCCTCCCTAAGAGTATGAAGAATTTTATATTGTTGGAAGAACTGTAACATGTTTTTACAGTCATCCAAGAGATCCTTTATTTCCCAGGGAGCTTCAGCATTGTTGTTAAGATAGTCAATAATAATTTTGGAATCCCCTTCAACAATCACCTTTTTGTACCCATTATCTCTAAGGTAACCAATTTCAACCCAAACAACATACACTTAAGCAAACTTGTTCATTGTTGTTCCAAGACCTTTGTTGTATCCCACCACATAGATGCCACTTTCATCCCTAACCACTCCTCTAACTCTAGCTTCTCCCAGATTCCCTTTTGAGTAGCCATTGAAGTTACATTTCACCCATCCAAGACCAGGGGAAATCCATATAGTTCTTTTTCATATAATCTATTTTGGCCAATTCACATTATTCTGGTCATGGGAGATCCCCCACTGCTGCTTTATTCTTAACTCTTGATAGGTAGGCCCTTTCTTAGCCTGGGTGTACTTACAACTATCAACATTTTCCTGAATCCGTCTCCTTATAATCATACATAGCTCCTTACTACTCTTAGTTGTATCCCTAAAAACCCTATTGTTTCTTTCTTTCCATAGAACTTGTCTCCATAAATCAAGAATTATATTGTGGAAGTAGGGGCTAAAGCTCCATCCTTGAACAAACATTTTGACAGAGGCAGGGAAAACCCAATCAATCTTAAGAGTCTTAAGAAAAAAGTCTAGACCTCTTGAGCATAGGGGCATTGATAGAACAAATGCATAATACTTTCTTCATCTTTATTGCACAATTAACATCTATTTACCAAATACCAACCTGTTTTCTTAAGGTTATCCATAGTTATAATTTTACCATGTATAACTGTCCTCCAAGAATAGTTAATTTTTGGGATTAAGTTTTTTCTCCACACCTTGATCTAGTTAAATTCCCCTCGATTGATAGGTTGTTGATCCATAGCCTCATAGGCCGACTTCATAGAGAACCTTCCTATAGCATTTTTGGTCCTGATCCATTCATCCTTCCTATTTCTTGAAAAGAGGTTCAAGCTTCCAATCTAATTCTTCAATAAGTCCAACACAACATCCCAACTTGGTTGTCTTCCACTCCTTAGAACATCATTATTCAGATACTCTTTAAAGTCAATCCATTTGGGTCTCAGGCCTTCCTAGTCAAGGTAGCTAAAGTCCTTTTTACCAATACCTCTTTTCAGTCAAATTTTGATTTGTTGGAGGTCTTCCATAGCTGATAAAGGGGCATTGGTGGACCAAACATCCTACCAGAAATTTCTGCTCAGCCCATTTCCAACCCTAACTTTTTCTCCTCTATGTAGGATTCCTCTAATTTTTATAAAATTATTCCAAAAGATAAATTTGTAGGGTAGCTCCTTCTTCCTGAGGAAACAACTAGCTTCTTTATTGTTTAAGTATTTGGCCCTAATGATCTGTACCCAATATTTTTCCCCTTCCAAAATAAACCACCCCATTTTAGCCACAAGGGCTTTATTAAACCTTTTTAATCTTTGAATCCCCAGCCCTCCTTCCCTCTTTGGGGTACACACAATTTACCACCAAACGAGAGCCATTATTTTCCTTTCTTCCACACCTGACCATAAGAATCTCCTTTGGATTGATTCAATTTCGTCTGCTATGTAGGCAGGGATATTGAATATAGAAAGGTAATAAATAGGTAATAAACATGTATATTCTGAAGAGAAGCCTTTAAGAGTTGAATCTTGCCAGCAAAACTTAACAGTTTACCCTTCAAGCCAACTAATTTCTTTTGAATTTTCTCCACAATACAATTCCAATAGTTGTTGTTAGGATTTTGAGAAATTAGAGGTAGTCCCAAGTAAGTAGCAGGCAAGTCCACCTCTTGACATTCAAGAATGTTTTTAACTTTGTCTTTCACATCCTGACTGGTATTAAAAAGCTAGATTTTGCTTTTCTAATAATTTATGAATTGGCCCGAGAGTCTAGCATATTGATTAAAAATGCCTTTCCATTGCTTCGACTCAACAATAGAAGCTTCCCCCATAAGAATAGTATCATTAACAAATTTTTGTTCAAATTTTTTTGTTATCTATATTAGGGGAGTGGATATAGTTTAGGGTGTGCAATGGCTTAAGCAATTAGGAAAAATATCTTTCAATTTTTAAGATTTATCCATGGCTTTTGGGATACATGGGAGAAAGTATTAAAATCACCACCAAGTTAAAACATTAGCTCCCATAGGATGGAGAAAATACTAAAAAAATGTTCTTATAATATAGGGGTGCAATTACATTTTATAGAAGCACAAGATATGATAACTCAAGATCAACCAAAAAATTCTAAGAGATTATTCAACACCACCAGGTATTTCAAAAATTCAAGGTTGTACCTCTAATTGGAGACCGTATGAAACATAGAAAATAGGTTCACCAATTTGAAATGGGGAAAATGGGGGTGATGAGCCTATCTTTCTATTTTCATTAGGAAATGAGATCCCCACAAAGAATTGACTTACAAACCTTAGGTGAGTCAACTGAATGGGGGAATCTATTGGTTTCCTTATGATTGAGGACAAGGGTATCAACCTAAACAAAAAAATTTGGAGAAAAAATAAAAATAGTAAATCAACTCAATTATGCTCATTCAAACTTGAAACATCAATTTAAAGCTCAATACAAATAGAAATAGTAAAATTTCTATAGATTTGAGAAGGGGTTAAACACTGTGTACCAATCACTATATTGTAGTTTCGGGAAGCAAACTAGGACCCATTCACCCATGGGCGAATGGGTCTCTGTTGTAGAGGTTTCAAACAACTTTTGAGATCCTTTGATGGCAATTTGTAGCTTCCGTTTGATCTGGGTTTCAATGTTGGAAAGTCAAAAATAAATCTTGTAGGTGAGTTCTCATTTCTTGATGATAACTTTGACAACTTTTCCAATTTTTCTCTCCAAGAGATCAAGTCAATCCTTCTCCAGTCTAAGATCTAAAACACAAACACAAGAGGAAAAAATATTTGTTTTTGGTGTTGTGGGCTTTCCTTGGTCAAACCCTGTTTGGGTAATAAAACCTTGAATTGAAATAATGAAACACAAAAGTAATGATGAATGAAAAATGCAATATTGCAACTCACCAAACTCTTGAGAAAACCTTTAAAAGTTTGAAATCTTGATCTTGATCTTGCATGAAATGGCTTCAATGGATGTGGATCTTGATACTTGAATGCTTGACTTTGATCTTTGAAACCTACATCATAACGTTAGCTCCAAAAACATGCATGATTGCAAGAGACTTTGACATGATGCTTGAGATCTTGATTGCTGCAATAAATCACTGATAAATTTTCTCTCGAATGTCTTTGCTATGCTCTTTGCTCACTTGAATTTCTAGCTTTGCTTCTTGAAAACTTCTAGGCTTGATTTGATAAAATAACCTTGTATTTATAGGTATGTATCCTTAATTTCCCAAAAATTAAACATCACAAGCCAACATTAAAATTTGAATTTGGGTAATTTAAATACCACCAAAAACATATTTTAAATCTAGGTTCAAAGGCCTAGGGAGGACCCATTCGCCCATGGGTGAATGGGTCCTAGGTCCCTATTCCTAGAACACACATTGCTCAAGGTAAAGTGTTATATGTTGGCATTAATTGTTGTCGGGTTTCCCCTTTGAAAAATGTAATTTATTAGGTTTGTAGATGTAAAATAAGGATTATTAAGGCATAATTAAGTCAAATTTAATTGAGGGGACCCAAACAAAATGTGAAAATGTAAAGGAGTACATTTTCCTACACTACACCATAATCATGACATTAAATTAATAACACGAAGCATTGTTCATCCCAACAAAAAATCCAATTTATCTCCAATGCTTATTCTTAAAAAAATGACGATCCATGGAGAATGTGTTCACATTACAAAAAGCTAAACAAAATCTCTCATAAAGATAAGTTTCATATCCCTATTGTTAATGAATTGGAAGAAAATAAAATCTATGCAAAAAATCCAAATAATGTGTCTTTAGGGTGAAACAAATAGAATACTCGAGACATTTGGTGTCACTTAAAGATGTTAAGATAGACCCTAAGAAGAGAGGATTTTGGGGTCTAACAAGATGCTATAGAAGATTTGTTCATACCTATCATCCTATAAAGAAAAAATTCTTTTGGGAAGGTATTAAAATGAATATCCAAAAATTTGTGGTAGAATGTTTAATGTGCCAACAAAATAAAAGGTAAATTATAAATAATCTGGGCCCCTTACAAATATTAGGCATTCCAATACAATAATGGGAAACAATATTATTGGAATTCATTATGGGGCTACCAAAGACAAATAATATTGACGCAATCTGGCTTGTTGTGGATAAACTAATTAAGAATTCATATTTTGTAGACTCTCTCATCTATTTTACACTAATATTATGAAAAAAGTATTCATACAAAATATACAAAAATTTCATGGAATTTCCAAAATCAAATTAGAAAATAGAGCCACTTCAAAATTCCTAATCAAGTGGAAGAATTTTCTAATTGAAGATGCAACATGAAATGATGAACGATTAATGCAAAATATTTTAGAGTTGCTAAGCATTGAGGGAAATGATTTTCTAAAGGAAGGGAATGATATGATCCTAATATGATATTCCTAAGTCTATATTATCTATTCCTAAGGATAAGCACTTGTAACATGCTTAACCCTAACATAAATATTACTTAATACACTAATACCTATTAATTAGGATGAAGAGATATGTCCCTACATAGTTTATCCTATAAATAAGGAAGAGAAATATCTTCCATATCATCATATCATACAATATTGAATTTATATATTATTATTTGATTATTGGAGGTCACCCCCTTGAAGTGGTTTTTTATATTTCTTATTTTTACAAATATTTCCAAGAAATATCATAACAATAATTGATTTTACACATGATGACCATGAATATATTTTCATCATGGTACTTGTTCAAAGCATCATAAGAATGGTTTCATTATTAGATGAATTATTTTTCTTTATTATTTTCATATTTTGATTGTTTGGATTTTTGCTACACATGGTGCCTATACACAATTTTTCACCATGGTACTTGTCCAAGGCATCACTAAAGTGGTTTTCACCATTGAATGGATTTTTACTTATATATATATTGATTTTTGTTGATCATGAACTATATGGGACCACCTGGTGGTATTGATAAAGATGTTGTCGTCATAATATGCCAATAATGTCCTGCCTTGAAGAGCTTATTTACAAAGATTAGGGCGCTTGCATATAGCCCATGGATGTTAAATTATGATCCTTTTTATACTAGTTTTTGCCTTATCTCAATACACACATCATGATTGAGTGCCATTAGAGTCCTTATGATAAAGTGTTGCTATCAAAACTTGGTGAATGTGTGAGTTCAAAATTTTGGATTTTAGGTGAGATGTTAGATTTTGATAGGGGATGGGAGACATGGATGAATGATTTGGTAGTTTGGATGTACGATTTTTTATTTTCCAAACTTGGGTTGGTGGATGATGGATTGTGTATGTAAAATTTGGAGTATGTTTAGGACCAACAATTTTGTATACCTTGCATGTTGGTATTGAAGACTATTTTGAATGAGGTTGATACTTGTGATTGATGAAAGGCATTTTTTGATGTGGCTCCATAGTTTCATTGACTATTGGATTTGGATTTGGATTGGATGCTTTACATGATCCAATTTTCTTTAAGATCCATTTGAAATTTATGTGTCCACTTTGACTTTTGGATTTATTAGATTCACAAATTTGATTTTGAATTTTTTTGTAGGTATTTTGAGTTTTTTGGTCCCAATGAGTGGGTTGAAGGATTTGAGAATGATGTTTTATGATATGGATGAGAGGAGTGTTGAAAAAAACCTTATTGTAAGGACTAATCTTGACCCCTATTTTGATGTTTACATTAGATGAAGTTTCCCCTGGTATCATGGAGGTGCCACTAACATCATTAGATTTATTGATCGATGAACATCCAAGACCTTGATATTTAGAATTTCCAAAACATTATATTGGCTCCAACATACCTTGCTCATGTAGGCCTAATCCTTTTCCTTGATACTACATGCTTTGATAGATTTTTTTTGCAATAGGATATGTGTTCTAGAAATAAGATGTTAAATCTTCTTTATGTTGTCGAGAATATCGATGGTAGTTATCTTCTCATCGGTAAGAAATATTTCTTTGATAAAATTAAGTGATCTAAGTTGATAGGATACTGATGATCTCTCTATCTTCATGCTTTATGCTTCATCATTTTATGGGATGTTTATTAGATCCATAGTAGCTTGTTTATCAATATCTTTTACATGATTTTTAGGACTAAGGGAATCAACTTGTATCCCAAAATAAATTCTTACTTCAAGGTCAATATAAAAACCCTTTTGTGGTCATTTTCTATAATAGCATCATGGATTCCCGTGAATTCATCTATAGCTTCATCATTTTTAAATTTTTCTAGAGAGATAAAATCTTGTTCTAGATGAACAATAGAAAGATCACCTATGTGTCAAGGGGAGGTAAGTGTCTCATCTGTAGAAGTGGAAGTTATTGGAATATGGATAGGGTCAACTTTATTGTTTGGATCATGGATGGAATGGAAAGGGATAATGGGATCATCATGATTTTCTAGAGAGACAGGATCTTGATCAATGATGGTATGAGATTGGAAGATTTGGGTAACTTAATCTTGATTAATTTTAGAGATTTCTTCTTTATGCTTTGGATTGTGTCCTTGACATAGATCTAATTCTAATAATGGGGTATGAAAAGGGAACTCTTTGATGGCCTCAATATGTTGGCATGATGATAATGGATTTTGAATAAGACTTTCTGGAGTGGGCATGATAGGTGATGGAGGGAATAATACTAAACATGGACTAAATTAGCAATATTTATTGTTGTTAGTAGTTTGCAATTTCAATTCTTCTCACAACAATTTCCAAGTTGCACCACTTGAATTAGTTTCAACGATCATGAAAAGATTAGTCTAAACTAAAACTCAATCCTAAAAAATAGAAGCACCAAAGTAATAGTGGTAAAAATAGCACACAAAAGGGCAATACTACCTATCAGATGCACTGTTATACTTGTCAAAAACATCATTCTTCCTGTCAGAAGTGTTGAGTTGTTCATGACTTGAAAACACATATTGTAGACACCTAAAATTGTCCTAAGAATATCACACATCTCGATGTCGCTCATTTTCATCACTTTCCTCATTATCACCTAATTCCTCCATTTAATTAAATAATTTCAAATTATTTGATTAAATTCACTTTATTCCTCTATTGATTGAATAATTAAAGTTATTTTGATTAACTCACCATTTTCATGCTAATTCTCCCTCTTGATTAAATAATTCCCAATTATTTAATTAAAAATATTAACTCCTCTCATCCTCACAATTAAATAATTTTCATAATTATTAATTGACTAATTTTCCTTCAACCCTCCAACTTGCACAAATGATATTCCTTTTTCAAAAAGAGAATATTCCCAATTCAAATTTAAATTTTCCCTCCAATTCAAAATATATTCAACCAATTTTCCATGAAAATAGGGATATTTTAGGCTCTCAAGCAATCTCAACCCTTGATCCTCCCTCATCTCCTTGATTTCCTCTAATCCATTGATCAAAATTCTCAAAATCTATAAAACAAGCCCTTTCAAACATGAAAATCATACATAATCCTCATAAGCATAGGAATTCTCTAGAATTCTTGAGCCATTATTGAGCATTTTAGAACACCTATTTTGTGAATTACACCTCTCATAAAGCTTTTGCAATCATGGACTATACACGATTTGAGCAATCCACAATGGGATTGAAGGTTTGTACTTTCTATTTGGTTTAATTGCTTTGAATTTGTATTCACTTCTTTATATTAAATATTTGAAGCTTATGCAAATTAAATTTCATTGAGTATGGGTTTATATGAGCTAAATCTTATGAGTTCTTAGTGTTTTTAGACTCTAATTTCCTCAATCATGCTTTCATTTGATCATCCATACTTTCCCTACGACACCTATAATAGCACTTTTGATTAATTATGTGGTGCTTTTGATGAATTGACACTTCTTGTAGGATTATGTGCTACCATTTTGTACATCAATAGTGCCAATTTAGCCCGAGACTTGCAAACAAAGGTGAAAACCCTAAAAAATAAAAAAATGTCATTATAACCATCAAAAGTGCATTATGATCTTCAATAGCACCAATCTAGCCTAATACCATTCAAAACACTAGATATGTTATTTCTTAGATCAAATGCATCATTTCTCAGGTCAACAACATTGTTTAGAATCTTGGAAGTACCAACTAACAAATCATATGCATTGATCCACTATCAAATGCACTTTTTTTATGCATTTATCTTTCAAAATAAAAAAATCTTAAAGCAAATAGTTAAATTCAAGGACATTGATCCCATTGAATTTGCCAAAATGTGAGTATTAAATTATGAAATTAAAATCAAAGGATAATTCAATGCAAATACCCAATTCAACATTCTATCACTACTTCAATAGAGAGTGTGTACAAACAAAGAAAATCAAATAAATAACTCAAATGATAATACCTCCACAAAGTTCCTAATTCTTACTCCATTGTATTGATAATGCTCCACAAAGTGCCTAAACCTTACTTTATTGTATGTGATAATGTTGCAAGTATAGTATGTGGCTTGCTCTTCAAGCTCAAGGATAACCTATAATAGCAAAATGAGTAATGATAGTTGGATTTCTCAAAGTTATTGGATTTTCTCAAGATAATTGTGGAGTCAAAAAGATAATTGGGATGCCTTGGTAGCTTGGAATTATGGTTGATTTTTCAGCTTTTATCTAATATTCAAAATGGTGGACCATGGTTTGAAAGATTGATGGAGGACATTGATTGAGAGATCATAATGAATGTCCAAGTGACATGTGTCTTGATGAAGGGCTTGATTGGTGAATTAACTAGTTGCATGAATGAATAAATTGGATGCATGGATGAGTGAAGTGAGAGTGAATATTTTCTTTTAGTTTTCTCACTTAGATAATATAAATAGAATTAAATAAATAAATTTATTAAATTCATGCACATGAGGGAAATATATATTTAGGAAATAAATAAAATATTATTTTTATTTATTTTTAGAAGAATTAAAGACATAAAAAAGAAAAAGTAATAAATAAATTAAGTTTATTTATTTAATTTTAGAGGAAATAATAGTTAATTAAATAATTAAAATTATTTAATTATGGTGCATAAGAAAAATAAATTAATTAAATAATTAAATAATTTAAAATCATTTAATTAATGTGGATGGGAGTAATTGAGAAATTGAGTAAATAATTAAAATCATTTAATTAATGTGGATGATTGAAAAATGATAATTTAATTAAATAATAAAAAATGTTTAATTAATGTGGATGATTGAAAAATGATAAGTTAATTAAATAGTTAAAAATTATTTAATCAATGTTGATGAAGGGAAATAATAAATTAATTAAATAATTAAAAATTATTTAATCAGTTGATGATGTGTTAGCTTAATAAAATTATTTAGTTAATAAAGAAATTGATGATAAATGATGATCTGAAATGTGATAGTTATTTTTAGGTGTCTATAGAAAGATATATAACATCATATAAATAAATTTTTTGTAGTATGGGATGCAAGTAGTAATTCATGTGGATGTTGTATGTGCTCTTGGATGTCTTATACTAATTCTAACCTTATGAAGTTGAAAGGACTTGTGATTTTTCTTATAGTCATATTTTAGTTTGTTCCTGTCCTTGCATTCATATGTGTATTAGATGTTGGAAAGGATATGCTATGAGTATTAATTATCTTGAAATAATTATTTGGCATGTGCCTATTATTGATAAAATGCATTGTGAAATCTATTCCATGTATTTTGAATATTTTGCATCTATGATTTCATGTGTATGATGTGTGTTACTAAAGGAATGTACTAAGAAAGATAATCATTAATATTATTTTGTACCACACATTATATTATGGATGGTGTTTATTTTGCTTAAATGAGGGATGGGGAGGAACGGGACATCCTTGTGGTGGGTTCAAATCCTCCCCTAATCAACAACTAGAGCATGGGATCTTAGAGGATTAGATTGTAAATTGAGCTTGGAGCTCTTCATATGTTATTGTGGAGTACATTATTTTTAGACCACTTGTATATATATGGTTGGAATCATGGTATGTTAAATTCTTATCAAGGATGAGGTTTGTAGTTTTACCCCTTGTATATCTAAGTGGTTATGAAATGATGTTATCTTCATTGTTGAGTAGTAGATACGTATTTTTGAGACTTTCATATTATTACAATGTACTTGAGATGTACTTCCTTATTATACTACTTGAGTGGGAGTTATATATACCATGTGGATTATTATTGGGTATCACTTGAATTCCTTAAATATCATTGTAATATTGTATCATAGAAATTAATGAAAGTTGTTAGAATGAACTTATAAAATTTTGTTAGCGCTTAGATGTTTATCTTTGTTAATTCTTTAGAAATTTCATGGGTCCATTTTTTAGGTTCTTACAAAGTTATATTTTTCTCTTATGAAGCTCATTGATGACCTCTAGATGATATCATCCTAAGAGGCCAAAGAGGTTTCATCCTTTGATCCTTAAAATTAAAAGGTTTTTGTCCTCATATTCGGTTGTTCAAACATTAGGCTAAAAAAAATGGATAAGGATTTTTGTTGATGTAGAATGAATGATACCTCCAAATGAAGTATTTTTGACCCTTAATACCTAAAGAAGAATGCCAAAATCTACACTAAATTCCACGATCCCTTGATTGGTATGTAGCAGATAATGCCCATACTTATTGGGCATCATTTTCCCTTGAATTGTACTTGAGATCACACCCATGTGAGCTTGGATGTACTAGGAAGGAATATGGATGAGTTTTTCCAATGATCTATAAATTCCTCTAAATCAAATTCTTTGTGTGACCTTGGGAGAAGAAATGTGGTCGTTGTGTGCTATACTAATCATCCATGCTCTTATGTTATTATCTTCAATACCATTATGTTAAAATTATCTTGTCAGGATGTGCAAAGGTACCTAGATGAGAGATTAAACCCTTCTACATCTTATTGTAACTATGAAATAGACTAGAAAGATGACCTAAGGATGGATTGAGGACCATTAGGGCTTGAAACCCTAACCCCCACATTAATGGGTACATGGGTGTCTTGATCTTTCTTCATCACTAGGAGTACAATTGGATCCATGCCACTAAGATAAACAATGGTTTTTGGGTATCTAAAAACCCTTTTTTACTAGATGAAACATCAAATTATGATAAATACAAACATATAATAATGGAAATAATATAATTCAAAATATAGATCTCACACAACACAAGAGATGTTGTGGGCCAATATTCCCTAATATCCAATATATGTAGAAATAAAGTAAACCCTTGAGGTAGGTAACACCATACAATACTCCTTATGGAAGAAGGCACTCTCCCTAAGAGATTCTAAATATCATATCATACTTCACACATATATTACAATGAAAACCACCTCCTTTATATAGACCTCCTCCTAATAATACAATGAAGGGGTAATCATAATGAAGGCCTACTTATCTCTTAATATAATTAATTAGACAATTTATTCACATGACCCAAGATAACTATCATGAGTGATGTGTGCCACATGTCAGCATTTCCATCCAACTAAACACATTATAATGTCATTTCCCTAGGTACATAACAAATTAGGTCAATAATGGGGATCAAAATTTGATGGTATCATCAGAGAGGTGGTCGAGAAAGGGGAAAGTTAAAACTTTGACTTCGATGGTTGATTCAATGTAAGGATCAGGGAGTCAAGGTTTGGTAAGAGTCATGCTAGTAGGGACAAGTCTAAAACTTTGACAAAGGGAGAAGAGAAAGGTTTGAGAGTGTGTAATATGAGGTACTCAATTAGGAATATATATAAACTTGTGATCCCATGGGATAACAAATTCTAAAGTGTCAAGGGTTAGAGATCAAGAGTATAGCATACTAGGCATCCAAATAAGAAGATATATGAACTTGCGATCCAAATGAGGTGGCATAGTGTAACATATTGAGGATTGAGGTTCAAGCGTAATTCATAATAGGTACCCAAGTAATGAGAAGGGTGAAATTTTGACTTTGACATGGTACTTTGTGCAAAGGGTTGAGGAGTCATATTTTTAGAGATAAGGGGGATCATGAAAAGGGTATAAAAGTAAGGGAAAGTTTGACACTTCAACAAGAACAAAGGAAAATTGAAGTTGGGAAAAAAGGCATACCAAGAAGGGAAACATCAAAACTCTAACAACTTGTTCAAACTTAGTAAATTGAACATACCTCCCCACTTAGAAATTTTTGAACCTAATAAAAACATAGGGGATGAAAAGGGGGAACACATATACAAACTTTGACCAAGGAGACACTAGAAATGGGGATTTGGTCTTTGGTCCACAAACACAAATTCATGTAAAGACCCAACCATGAGATAAATTTTTTTATATGAGATAAAATCAACATTTATGAATATCAAAAACCATATTTGAATAGCCTCATGAAGATTATACCATCACAATACTCAAATACTAAAATGGAAGATCATAATTTGGATACTTGGAAGTGAAAGTGATTTGGGTTGGTCATGAGTAGCATCCCTATTGCTCAAGGATTTCCTTTTTGCATCCTCCTGAGGTGCAACAAACCTAACCAAGTGAACTATTTCCCCATCCACCCCAACCAAGTGGACCTAGGAAGCTATCCCATAATAAACCTATAAAGGGCCAAGGTTTTCGATTAATGTAGTGATTGTTTTGGGTCAAGGCTCAATTGTGTGAAGAAATTAGTGCATCCCATACTATGTCATGGGTCCTTTCTCGGCACAATGAGGTCAAGTGTAGGATATGAGGAACACACCTACCCCTCTAGTGCATCCTAGATAAAAGGAATGTTGATGTATTGCACACTACACCGTGGGTCCCATCATTTTTTGGTCATCTATACCAACTGGGATGGTGATAAGCATTGGTGTCAAGTACATATTGGTCAACTGGGAAGAGGATTCAGTGCATCCCATTCTACATCATGGGTCCACCCTCCATTCCAAGGTCTTATGAGCTCAAGTGTGAATTCTCAAGTAATGAACCCACCATTTTTCTATGGATTCCAAATTTAATTGCCTATAGGCCATTGGTAACAAGTCTATCGACCCAAAAAGTAGCTTCTAAAAAATACCATATTGTGACCGTAGTGATATTGTCATCTATCTTGTTCACAACCCAAGTAACACTTGGCATCAATAAATCCCATGCTATAAGTGACTACCAATGACCCCTAATCTCTAAACACACTATTCATTAGGTTCATGTGAATGTCATTGGTGCATTCGTAAGTTCAAATGGCAAGACTGTGAACTCATAGTGTTCATATCTTGTTCTGAAAGCAATCTTGAAGATATCCTCATCTTTGATCCTCAATTGGTGATATCTTGACCGTATATCAATTTTAGAAAACATAGCTACTCCTCAATTTTATCGAAGAGATCATCAATGTGCAACAATGGATACTTGTTCTTTATCATAGCTTTATTAAACATTTGATAATCCATGCACAAACCCAGTGTACCATCCTTCTTTACGAAGATCACTGGCGCTCCCCAAGGTGAAACACTGGATCTTATCAATCCTTTGGATAATAATTCCTCTAGTTGTGTCTTAAGCTCCATTAACTTATTTTTTGTCATTTGGTATGGTACCTTGGAAATAGGTTCTGATCCTAGTACTATATCGATGGAGAAGTCAAATACCCTTTTAGGTGGTAACCCAGGTAACTCCTCTAGAAATACATCTGCAAATTTTTGCAAGATGGGATATTTCTCCATATCCATCTCTCAAGTTTCTATTACCTCACCTTCCTCTACATCTTGGTAGATTTGTGACCCACTGAAGACTTCGTCATCATGAGAATTGAATTCCTCATGATCTTCAAGTTTTTCTATCTTGATTGCAAAGAGCTTGCACCCTTTCTTCTTTGGCCTATGCAGTTGCATTGCAGAGATTTGACACAACTTGACTTCCCTAGGTGTCCCTTGGAATATCACCCAGTTTCCCAAATCATCTAAGCACTCTACAACTTTGGCATGACAATCCACTTTGGCTCTATATTGCCAAATCTTGTTCATTCCTAGGATGACATCATAGGATCCTAAAGGTGCTAAATATATGTTTACCTTAGTTGAGAAACAAGGAAGTTCAACCTTAGCTTCAAACAAGAATTGTTCCACCATTGCTCTTATCTAGTTTGCATATTCTACAACCCATGACTTTGCCATAAATCCAACTTTCCTAGTTATTTGATTAACTATTCTAGGTGAATCAAAGTTTTTAGTTGCCCCAGTATCAATAAGTATAGAGATGGATATACCAAATAGATTACCTGGAGTTTCCACTAGAGTAACTTGATACTCTACTTGTTGATTTTCCATAGCAGCATGGATCCTTTGTTGGAATGTAGTTCGTTGAGGTGGAAGAGAGTTTCCTTGAGATTGAGGTCCTGAAGTTTTGTTGGGAAATTCTTTGCAATATTGATTTCCACCACAAACTTAACATCTTGTTGTTGGTCCCTTCTTCATTGTAGGCCTTCTAGAACTACTTGCCTTTCCCACAACATTGTTAAAATTATTTCCTCTGCAATCCTTCCTTGGTTCACTCCAAATATTATGAGATCCTTGATCTCATTTCCTTAGAGAATCCTGAACTCCAATGAACTTCTTTGAAGTCAGGTTGCTTTGGTTTACACCAAACTTCTTACAATTTTTCTTCTCTCAAAAGGTTGAGATGGCTTTGAGCTTCTACTCTTGCTTAACAACCTTCTCATAAAGTAAATCCATAGTGATTGGACCATGCACATCCACCATGCCACCTATCTGCCTTTCAATCCCATAATAAATTTCTTGATACAAAAACACTCATCTTTTTGGTACATGGGTACGTACCTTAACAGATGAGTAAACTTCTCTGAATACTCATTGACTGACATATCCCCTTGCTTAAGATTTTGGAAATCAGTAATATTTTGGTCAAAAAAGAGTTGGGGTAGCCACCTTTTACAGAATATCTCCACGAACTCATCCCAAGTTAGTTTCAAAGAACTAAGTCTGAGTTCCATTTTCTTGTTCATCCACTAGTTAGAGGCTTCTCCTGCTAACTGATAGGCTCCCAAAATAGCCTTGGTAACTTCAGAGTAGTTCCTTATCTCAAATTATTTTTCCATTTGTATTAGCCATGCCTCAACTTCCTCCTCGTTGGTACTACCTTTGAATTTGGGTGGGTTTATTTTTCTCATGTCCCTAGAAAGTTTGGTTGCCAACTGCTTCCTACTAGTTCCTTTAGACTAGGAGTGAAAATTCTCATTCTCATGTTCTTGAGTTTGAGTATGGTCGTGAGAATTCTCTCCCTCATTTTCATTAATAGGGACTTCATTATTTGGAACTTCTTGTTCCATTCTATCTTTCTCCCTTACTTCTTGCTCAATATTTCCCAACCTTGCATTGGTTTCATGAATGATAGCAAAAATTTGATCCAATTTAGCTTCAACACCCTCTGGACCTTGCCCAAATTCTTGGCTCCCTCTAGGATTAGTCCTTGTTCTCACCATCCTTTGCAAGAAAAGGTCACACTTGAAGGTTCATCTTTATTAAATTCTTATTATGTTCACACATCTTATGGAAAGCACTTAAATGAGCATTCACTCGCACATAAAAGAAATTTCACATAAGTTTGAACACAAGTTTTGATAAACATATCACTTTTATTTATTCACAAGGATCTCAATATCCCTTCATTTACATAGAACAACTATTCAGATAGTTGAGAGGAGAGTATCCTTCAGACTCACTCTCCAATACATAACTCAACGGGGTATACCCCGCAAATTTTTGTTCTCTTAGTTGATCTTCCCTATCCTAGAAGGGATAGTAACCTTTGGATTTATCTTCTGAAACATAGTTACAAGGAACTGTAACTATGGGAAATTCTTAGGTTAGCAGATTAATAGCTAAATAAATTAAAACCCAAAGTAGTAATGAAGCACAAAAGAGGAAATAACATGAAAACAAGAAAGATATCACCTTAAGTCTTCAACCCTCATGATTTACCTCAATTACACCTTCTCTATTTGTTGAAATATGAAGTTTTCCCTCTGATTTTGAGTGAGCAATCTATGACTATGCCAAGACCAAAGCAAAATGTTGAAGGATTTGATATGAAATGCAATACTATGCAACTAGTTAGCAACTAAAACTATGACTAAAGTATGCCAAAACGCCAAATGAGATGAAGTATGCCTAAAACAAGAGCTAAAATGACAAGATTGCAAGAGATCTAGATAGCATGAGGTGTGAGAAATGACAAGCCTGAGAGATGGCAAATGAGACTAAAATTCTCTTTCTATAGAAAAGTCAATTTTAGGTGAATGGCCAGGATTAAAAGTTGACAAATGCCCTAAGATCAATGGTTGAAATTAAATGTGACAATTAGCAATTAAGGTTAGGGTAACATTAGGGTGAAATTCAAAATGAGTGGCTAAGATTTGATTTTAGAAAATCAAATCAATGGTAAGAAATGCATGTGACAAGGAGATAAGAATGGCACAGAAAAAGAAAAAGTTAGAAAATCAAATAATAATAGAAATTATTTGATTTATGGAGGAAAGAGGCTATTTTGAATTAAAAATTAATTTAATTCAAAAGTGGGGCCATGTGACAGTAAATAATTAATTTAAATTATTTACTTGGAGAGAAATTAGAAAGTGGGCAATTTTAAATAAATGATTTTATTTAAAATTAGAAAAAGCTAGAGTGGATAATAATTAAACAAATCAAAGAGATTTATTTAATTATAGAAAGACATAAATTAGAAAAAGCCAGAGTAGATAATAATTAAATAAATTATAGAAATTTATTTAATTATAAGAGGACATAAATTAACGACGTATTTAAATAAATAAATAAAGTTTATTTATTTAAAGAATCGAGAAGAACTAGTGGACAAGTGATAATTAAATAAATTTAAGAATTTATTTAATTATAGAGGGACATAAGACATTAGCGACATATTAAAATTAAATAAATATAATTTATTTATTTAAATAGTCAGGAGGAATAAAAGGCATGAATTAATTAAATAATTAAAAATTATTTAATTAATAATTGAATTTGGACTATAGACAAAATATGATAAGACATAGAAAAATGTGGTTTGCGGGTCTAGGGCATTTTAATGTGTCTACATTTTTCCCCTCTTTGTCATAATGTAGTTTATCGCATTGTGACAAAGGAAACAAGTCAAAAATATGCCCTAGCGAAGAATAAGATGAGGAAGAATGACAAGGAGGTAGCGGTATGCCCCCTCGAGAGGACAGATGGGTGCCAAGAACACGAGTGTTCTCTCGAAATAAATGTGAAGACTAGGAGACGAAGGGAAAAATCAGTGTTAGTGCGAAAGACATTGATGACGAAGATGCAGACTAGACGAAATGTTAGAGGGGAAACAAAGAAGGGTGGGATGGGAAAGAAACCTTCAACATTTGCCAAAGAACTAATAGGCATTGCTCGAATCATCATTGGGCAGTAAAAATGACACCAATGGACAACAAACACCATGATATAAAATAGACCAAGGTGCGCAAGGTCATCCACTTGCGAAACAGACAGTCGCAGACAAGGAACGTCCTAACTCATACTAAGAGCGAAGTTGCCCCAATATTTTTGCCAAGACAATCCACAGACAACAGTCAAAGAAAAAAAAATAGGTCATGAAACGTCATTGCACCTCTAAATCCTTCATGGGACATCCTCGAGGTAGCTAGTAACATGACCAAGAGACAAAAAGATAAGACAAAAATAGATACAATAGTCAAAAGATAATACAAAATAGACCAAAAAGATCAAAAGCCATTTAATTTTGTTTGCCAAAGATTGATTGCATGACAGTTTGATAGTTTGACAGTTTTGACGGTTTGACGGTTTGATAATCTAACAGTTTGACGATGCCTATTGTTAGGAAGGACACATCTTGAAAAAGGAAAATGCCATTTTGACGAGGTCCAAGTTCAAGAAGGACACATCTTGGAGAGGACCAAAGAGTGATGAGATTGACATTGTTTGGCAAGTTGATTGGTTTTGACTGTATGACTAATTGGACTATGTTGTCTATTAGTTCATGATTTAAATGTTGATGTTTCAAATGACTGCCTGTTGTCCGCCGGTGACTATGTCTAACTTATTTTACTGACGCGACAATGTCTGACTTATTTGACCGACATGATGAATGCTAAAGGACTGACCTAGGGAGCCTTGGGGGCACATCGACAGATGGCCTTGCCTATGTTGAGTCGTAGAGGCAACGTAGTTTGACAATGACATGACTGACTTTGACTCTGTTTTTGGGATTTTTGATTGTTATTCAGATGTTTTTGAATTTTTGACATATTTTGATTTTTTTGGATTTTTGACATATTTTGATTTTTTTGTCTTTTTGTCATTTTACGATTTTTTTGTCTTTTTGTTGTTTTACGATTTTTTTTGTCTTTTTGTTGTTTTACAATTTTTTTTGTCTTTTTAATGTTTGGCATATTATGAGGATCATGATAAATGCATGTAAAATATGCCCATGATAGACATGATTGTGGCCCTAGTCAAGTTGAATACCAATCGACAAGTGATGATGACAATAACGACGTTGTTTGACGTGGTTGGCATGGGAGGGTTGTAAGACTTGTTGCATTTGGAAAGATGTCTTTTCAAGACTAAAAGGGTTGATGGTGTATCCTTAGATCGTTTGACAAGGGAAAGCCAAGGTAGGTGGCAGACATGAAAGAATGATAGGTAGCCTTGGTAAAAGACGAGAGACATGAGATTAAGGGAATTGTCATATGATTTTCAAGGACTATGTCACATTATGACGGTGAGGACATGATATTTCATGGATAGTGTATGACCAAAGGATAGACATCTCAAGAGTTTTCCCAAAGCATGATTTATGTGTGAATGTTTTATGTCAAGACCAAGGTAGGTGGAAAAATGGACGGAAATGATATGGATTAAATGGACGGACATAAAAGTCATGAGGAAGGCATGGGAAATGAGACGACTTGACCCCAAGTGTAAAAGTCCACAGACAATTTATTTTACACATGACGTCGTTTGCCAATTTTTCATCATGGTACTTATCCAGGGCACCTGTTTGCCAGGGTTTCACCGTTGGATGAAATTCTTCTCTTTACTATTTTCTTTTCTTTTTTGGATTTTATTTTATTTTTTGGTATTTTTATATGGACGGGATGTCTTGGATGCCCACTGAGTGTTTTGAAACTTTTGACTGTGTCATTGTAGAGACTGGTGCCATGACATGTCAATAATGACCTTTCTAAAGTAGATGCCTTGTCAGGACCATAACGCTTGCATACAACTGATCGATGTCATTGTGGTCCTTTTGATACTAGAGTTGGTCTTATCATAATACGCACATCGCGATAGAGTGCCATGAGAGTCCTTATGATAAAGAGTTGTTGCCAAGATGTGATGGATTTGTGATGTGAGATTTTTGGACTTTAGGCGAGATGTAGGATTATGACGGATGATGGTAGACGTGGACGGATTGTTTGGACATTTGGATGAATCACTTTTTATTTTCCAAACTTGGGAGGGTGGGTGATGTGGTTTGGAATTTTGATTGGGATGGTGTTTGGAACCAACACTTTTATATGCCTTGCTTGGTGACCATTTTGAAGGAGACAAACATTTATTATATGTGGGAGCCCCCTTTTCTTGTGGCTCCATGTTTTGATTGACTTTTTCTTTTGAAATATTTTCTTTGCTTGACCCATTTTTCTTTGGGATCCATTTTAACTTCATTTGTACACTTGGCTTTTTGTTTGATTCTATGGCTTTTGACATTTGATTTTGATTTTTTGATTTGTATGACTTTGTTTTTGTTGGTTCCAAAGGGAAGGTTTATTTATGATGGAATGACAGTTTATGGTGTGGGTGGAGAGAGTGTTGGCAACAACCTTATGACAAGGATTACTCATGGCTCCTATTTTGATGCTTGTATCTGACAAGGTTGCCCCTAGTATCGAGGAGGTGCCACTGGCATCATTTGATTTGCTGATTGGAGAATAGCCAAGACCTTGATGTCTGTAATTCCCCTAAAGTTGTACTAGTTATCAAATGCCTTGTTCATGTATGCCTAGTCCTTTGCCTTGATAATGCATGCTTTGGTAGATTCTGTTTGTGACGGGGTATTTGTCATTATGGAAGCAAGATGCCAACCCATTATCGTGTATGTGGATATTGTTACTTGGAATAATCTCATCTGCGAGAAAGCTTGCTCTGATAAAAGTGGATGATCCTAGTTGATAGGATGTCTTAGCGTCATTGCCATGTTGGACATCTTTTTTATTAATATCTTTGGTCTAATTGTATGACATATCAATTTTGGATGGTTTTGTCGGTGCTTCCAGGTCAATGTCAAAACCGTCATTATGGTTGTTGTCATAGAGTCCAATAAATTCATCTATAGCTTGATCATTTGCAAATATGTCTAGAGTAGAAGACTCTTGTTCTAGAGGAAGATCATCTATGTGTCCCATGGAGGCAGGTGTCTCATTTTGGGAAGTGTCGATATTCGGATCTTCGATAGAGTTGTCTTCAAGGATTTGGTCATGAATGGCATATAGGTCAAGAAGTGGATCATTTTGGATGTCTTGATCAATGATAGTGTCTTGGTCAAAGGAGGGTTCGTCTTGGATGGCATGATCGGGACTGGAATCTTTGTCGGTGTATTTTGGATGCCATTATTTGCTGAAAGGACTTCTTGAATGGACTTAAAGATAGGGTCATGGGATGGACTACTTTGATATTGACATGAAGGTGATGCCATGATTTCATGCTTTTGACTTTCATTTTGACATGTATCCTCGAGTGTAGGCAATGGGATGTTATTTTGGACAACAAAAAAATTGTCATGACTAAATGTGTGTTGGGATGATGTAGCTTGGAAAGGATTAGTGGACAAAGGACTAGTATAGGACATGGAGACTTGGACGGGGTTAGTGGATAGAGGAATAGGGTAAAATGGGGAAGTTTGGATTGAGTCAATGAATGGTGGACTAGGACATGACATGGATGTTTGGAAGGGATTAGTGGATGGAGGACTAGGATATGACATGGAGGTTTGTAAGGGATGAGTGGATAGTTGGTTTCCCTTGTCAAGGCTAGGATAGGTGGGTGTTTGTTGAGGATTAATGACATGAATTGGACTAAGGGATTCTTGATAGTTAGGGTAGACAGTTGAATGACTAGGAATCATGGATTGATGGTAGGAAAGACAGTTGTATTTGGATTGGAGGAATTGTCTTTTGAAGTCCAAGGCTTGTTGGTATTGTCTATTACGGAGCAATTAATATTCAACTTGACTAGCAAGAAAATAAAGGTCAATGGAAGACATGATGACAATGCAAAGGTATGACTCAAGCCTAAAGGAAATGACAAATGTCGAAGGACAATGAGGACTACTATGACACTAATTTTTTTGGATTTTTGGAATAATGTATGTAAAATGAGGACTATGATGACTTGAATGTTTCTAAGGTGTGAAAATGCAAAGGTTTAAGTGACTTGGAGGAAGGTTACTCAACCACCCTAAGCTTGATCTATGTCTCAATTTGGGTCATCAAAGGACTTGTTAATGTGACTAAAGGAAAAGATGACAAAGTGAGGTTTCTTAACTAGACTTTTGAGTTGGAAAGTCTCACAAAAAGGACAATGACTAAAAGAAGTTTTGTTGACTAAGTCCAATGACCACTTACTCTTGAAGGAAATGATTTTGCAATGTATGGAAAGGTTTCCTAATCCAAAATCTGCAAATGAAGTGAGGACCTAAGAACTGGGTTATGACTATAAATGAAAATGATGGACCTAAAGGATGCAACTAAAATTTGCAAAGTTAAACCTATGGGTAAATGCAAGCTAAAGATGTCAAATGATGGAAGATTTGAGAAATTTTATTTTTGGTTTTTGACAGAGACTACTAGAAAAAGATGTTTAATGACAAATTGGACAAGTTTTCTCTCGGGTTTTAGTCTGAAACAGTGTTTTAATTTCTGTCAGGAAAATGCATCGTTCCAGGTTTCGATTGTGTTCCAGTTTGTCAAATGTGTCATAGTTTTAGCAAATGTAGTTTTTCAGATGACAAATGCGACTTAGAAAATCAATTGTGGCATTATGTAAATAGAATGCGATTAAGACCAAGCAGACATGTCTCTAGAAATGACAAATGTGGCTTAGTAGAGCGATTGCATTATAGAAAATGTCAAATGTGGCGCAGGAAAACAAATGCATTTCAAAAAGCAGAAATGTGCTATAGCAGAGTGAATGCGACTCAGAAAGATTCAAATGCAGTTTAGTAGAGCACATGTGGTAAAGAAAGCAGTAAATGCTTTTTAGCAGAGCAATTGTGTCATAAAAAGTTTCAAATGTGGTTCAACAGAGCACATGTGTTGCGTAGGATAGCAAATGCGTTGCAGATAGAATGAATGTCTAGTTTGTTTGCAATTGACCAATTTTTGGAATGTTTCAAGTTGGATGTTTGTTTCCAGATCTATGTAATGATGTTTATTTGTTTGAATGTCTTAGAAAACACTTGGAAAACACAATATTTTGTCTTTGAAAACAAGCACAATGAAGACAAGCACAATCCTAGGTTAGACACGGACAATATTCGCTAGATTCCATGTGGGTTTCCCCAACCACACTTATTCTTAGCGGATGAATCCAAAAGCTTGGCCACATGGGATCTCCCTTACAGTGCACTAATTCTTAGGTCAACCAAGCTTCCAACCCCCATAAATCTCCCATGGCATGTTGATCACCTCTACTAAGAACTACGAGAATGTGGATGCCTTCACAACGACCGTTTTTGCGCTAGCAAATAGAAAGGATTTTGGCTACTACACAAAAAGATTTAGTTCGGGACCCCCGTTTGAGTGGTCACACATGGGGCAAGATTAGCTCTGATAAGGAGGAACTCCAACCTAAAGAGGTTATGCTTAACAAGGTTTTGGGGAGTTCACTTGTTCGTGTGACACATCCGCACTCATAATCCTATGTTTTCCATTAGGATTCACATTTATATACCGGTCTGGGGTAGTTTGGCCAAAGAGCTCCATTGTCAGTTTGAGTTGCCTTGGGGTGAGTACTTTTTCCCACCAAGGAAGGCCCAATTCCTAGAGTCAATAACCATTTCTCTTGCACCCAGGATCACACAAGTGCGCAAGGGGAGAGGATACTTCGATTATTGAATCGGGGTGACACAAAATAGATGGGTTTGGTTTTTTTATCACCTAGTTTGCACAAGGTGAGAGCATAATCACCTACCACCTTCAAGCACAATCAAGCAAATGTTCTTTTTAGAGCACCAATGGATGTTTTTTTTAATCTAAAAAAATAAACACATGTGTTTAAAAATCAAATCCTTGGACAATCAAACCTACAAAACCAGTTGTTAGTAGTCTCAAAAAGATGCCTTGGACCTACGAAAATTCAAAGCCACATGCTGCAACATCCCATTAGTAACCTAAAAAACCCCCAAACTAACAGATTGCAATGAGAAATTAGGAAAATTCTGGAAAAAGCTGAATGCAAAAATTTACCAGACGAATGTGTCACAGCAGAGCGAATACGTCACTCTGCACAACAAATGTGGCTCGGGTCTGTAAGCTAGAATCTGACAGGCAAATGCATCGACTTGCAAAGCCAATGCATCGTGATCGATCAAATGTGTCGCAAAATATCAAATGTGTCATTCTACAAAACAGATGCATCGCGGCCATACCTGTACCTGCAAAAAAAAATGTCATACGGAAAAAAAAAATAATGTGCGATTTTCATGTCGAGTTCACCATTGTAACTATGGGAAATTCTTAGGTTAGCAAATTAATAGCTAAATAAACTAAAACCCAAAGTAGTAATGAAGCACAAAAGAGGAAATAACATGAAAACAAGAAAGATATCACCTTAAGTCTTCAACCTCCATGATTGACCTCCATTACACCTTCTCTATTTACTGAAATATGAAGTTTGCCCTCAAATTTTGAGTGAGCAATCTATGACTATGCCAAGACCAAAGCAAAATGTTGAAGGATTTGATATGAAATGCAATACTATGCAACCAGTAAGCAATTAAAACTATGACTAAAGTATGCCAAAATGCCAAATGAGATGAAGTATGCCTAAAACAAGATCTAAAATGACAAGATTACAAGAGATCTAGATAGCATGAGGTGTGAGAAATGACAAGCCTGAGAGATGACAAATGAGACTAAAATTGCCTTTTTATAGAAAAGTCAATTTTAGGTGAATGGCCAGGATTAAAAGTTGACAAATGCCCTAAGATCAATGGTTGAAATTAAATGTAACAATTAGCAATTAGGGTTAGGGTAACATTAGGGTGAAATTCAAAATGAGTGGCTAAGATTTGATTTTAGAAAATCAAATCAATGGTAAGAAATGCAGGTGACAAGGAGATAAGAATGGCACGAAAAAAGAAAAAGTTGGAAAATCAAATAATAATAGAAACTATTTGATTTATGGAGGAAAGAGGTTATTTTGAATTAAAAATTAATTTAATTCAAAAGTGGGGCCATGTGATAGTAAATAATTAATTTAAATTATTTACTTGGAGAGAAATTAGAAAGTGGGCAATTTTAAATAAATGATTTTATTGAAAATTAGAAAAAGCTAGAGTGGATAAAAATTAAACAAATCAAAGAGATTTATTTAATTATAGAAAGACATAAATTAGAAAAAACTAGTGTAGATAATAATTAAATAAATTATAGAAATGTATTTAATTATAAGAAGACATAAGAAATTAATGACATATTTAAATAAATAAATAAAGTTTATTTATTTAAATAATCAAGAAGAACTAGTGGACAAGTGATAATTAAATAAATTTAAGAATTTATTTAATTATAGAGGGACATAAGAGATTAGTGATGTATTTAAATTAAATAAATATAATTTATTTATTTAAATAGTCAGGAGGAATAAAAGGCATGAATTAATTTTTTTTTTTAATAAAAGGGGTAAAAATTTTATTGAATTTGAAAGATTAACAGTACATAAGAAAAAGGGAGCTCATCAGCTCCCACAAAGGAAAACCCAGAACAACAAGAACGAACAGAACCACCAATAAACTAGCCACCAACATCTTATCCCTCCATATCATCAACAATGACCTTCTCTAGATCAAGAACATACTCAGGAGATAACTGTCCCCACCCCTCAATCCTCCAATCATCCTCATGCTCTGAAGCCCACTTGGCCAAACAATCAGCCGCCCTATTCCATTCATGCGAGATGTGGACAAAAGACACCACTTCCAATGTAGAGCACCTCTGCAAAATCTGTCAAAGGCATGAATTAATTAAATAATTAAGAATTATTTAATTAATAGTTGAATTTGGACTATAGACTAAATATGATAAGACATAGAAAAATGTGGTTTGCGGTTCTAGGCCATTTTTATGTGTCTATAGGAACATATCCCTTAGATTCATTACTTGAGGAAATTACAATCGCTTCCGATAAAGGAAGAACTCGAGGTTCCCTAAATATTAATGCAGGACTAACGCTAAATTATGAGGGCATATCCTTGAAAAGTGACATGGAGTCATACTTTGCTGGTGAGACTGGAGGTAAATAGTTGAAATTGGCTTCCTCCCTCATCCCTCTCTTCACTTGACTAACTTGAGAAAGGGTGTGACTGATTATTTCAGTATCACTTAACCAAACAACATTTTCATAGTTGGTTCCCTCTATCATACGAACATTGGCCTCTTTTTCCTTCTTTGCCTTTAGGTAGCACTCATTCCTGATTACTGACTTTCTTGTAGTTAACTTGAGACACACCATCCTAGCATAATAAGTTCCAAAAATTAGTCTCATTCAATGTTGGATGAAAAGTATGTTGAGCATATAGGTTCCAAAGTAGAACCTGGTAGCTCTGATACCATGTGTAACATGCCAATTGTTCAACGAAAGTAAATTCAGTAAGTTTAACTTTCAAGTAAATAACTATGTTCAAACACATAGAAATAAATTTTTTCTTCTATTTCAAAGACAATGCACATTTGAATATCACATATATGATATATCAAACTTTCCATTTGCATTATACTTTGAAAATTACAATCTTTCCAATACATTTCAAATCTCAAGATAACATTTCTTGCATTACAAATTCCATAGAAATGGATAAAAGATAGCGTACATAGATTCACAAGCTTTATAAGCACTAGTAACAAATGGTCCAGGAAATCCCCTGCAAATCTCAACTGCCAATTGATGAGGAGAAGCATCACTCAAGTGCTTTTTTGCCAACCATAGACTCAAATGCGGTCCACCACACATTTGCCACATATGGCAAGATGGCCCTACCCTTCGACAAAGAGATTGGTTGGTAAAACCCCATAACAAATAGCCTTAGTGAGCCTAGTGTTGTGCCCTACAATCCAAAACCTAATCATACGGTAGCTACACCTACAAGTATGAAAATCCTGAACTAGAATGTCTATACTGAACACAGTGAACCTTGTTAGTGTAAACAGTGGCTACTTACACTATGGCCAAATTTTAATATAAAAAGTCATCTCTTCATCCACTATCTAGCTCAATTTGGTTAATGACCATTAATGTACTATGCATAGGCAATTCCTTTCTTAAGGTAATTTCTTTAACCCTAGGAACAACCTATCTTTTAAGCAATCAACTATATGTAAACATAACACATAAGCTACTTCCATTATAGAACAATCTAGTTCTAATGTAACTATTGAACTCTTTATAGTTCAACGTACATAATAACTTAATTTGAATATCAACAAAATCTACACTAGCTTCGTCCTTCCCTAATATATAAAGCTAAGAATACAATCACTCCTTATTATGGAGTATGTACAAACACTCAAGAAAGTACATAAGAAGTAAAATATAATAAGACTCTTTCAAAAACATACTCTTTCCTAACTAGAATACAAATCTCTTTCCACACAATACATCAACAACTTTCAACCTTTCAAAAAAATATAAAATGTAAAA